>LNAC01000927.1:4583-41383 GCA_002007465.1 Ailurus styani
AAAAAAAAAGGTTGAGGGATTTCTTTCATCTTGCTTTATTTTTCTTTTTAGGAATTCTTGAAGTGTGTGTTCTTTGCTATTTTTTACAGAAGTGATGAACTTGTTTGCGTAATAAAGGTAGTGTTTTGATAAAATAAGGAGCATAAAAATCGGGGCTGGAGAATCAAACTGAGGTTGGTTTACATATATTTTCTGACTTTTATGAGTCTCAAAATATTACTTAATCAACAACTCTAGCACAGGACGAAAATAATATAAAACTGAAAAACCACTTTTCCTTCTCTTTAACCTTCACTGTTTCATGATCAGGTTTCAGGCACAGACACATCCCCAATATGTAAATGTAAAGGTCCATTTTTATACATTTCTATGTATGATTTATTTTAGTGGTTTCAATGTAATCATATTTCCTCAGTAATAACTCAGCTGTTCAATGTTCTAAATCCAACTCAGTGTTTCAATCTCAAAGCTCTTCTGGGAAAATATGTGCTAATAAAAGTAAGAGAACGTAAAAACCCATGAAAAGAAACAACCTCACAGTTCCCTGTTTTTTAGTAGCGGTGGTTCCCATATCATGTTTTGTTTCACCTTCTCCCAAGACAGGTCTTTATTAAATATTTTAGTAAAATTGAGAAAATTAATTCACTAAAGTTGGGTTTTTTACACATGTGATATTTATTTTGGATATTGGAGGAGGATGCTGAAGGTGAGGGACCAAACCATATATCCTCCAACTGTCTCTTCCTCAGCTAGAATAAGGAGATTTTAATATGGGAAAATTTTGATGTCAGCCCAAATCCCATACCTGCTTGAATAAAATATTTGTAACAGGGTCAATCTTCATGCAAAGGTCCAGCCCAGTTATTAGAAGCTCTCTGTCTTTCAGTTAGAGGTAAGTCCCTTGGAGCCCAGCCAGCTGTTGAAATTATGGATGTGAAGACTGAGGAGTCTAGCATTGTTTTATAACATGCTTCACTTACCCACAGTTTTTTGGTCTAGAATGTTCAATTTCACCAAAAAGCACTATATTCTTCCCATTCGTATATATTTTTCTAAAACTCTAAAGATGATTTTCAACTTCAGCATCTTTATGAACATATTTTATTCATATATCAAACAAATATTTACCCAGGACCAAGTCAGACAAACACTTTGCTAAGCATTAAGTAAACCCTGCCAAACAAAAAAACTCAACGGGCCCGGCCTAATGCAGCTAACAGTTTAGTGAAAGCAAATATAAGTAAAATACGTATGCAATTATATATTTTTGATATGTGCTTTGAGGGGAAATAAAAGAGTGCCAAGTGATAATTATGGTAAGGGAAACCTTCAGTGAAAAAGTGTTACTGAAGAAGACACAAAAAGGATGAACGGGAATTAAGCAAGCAGTACAGAGAAAAAGAATGCTCTTGACACAAGAATCATGAGTACAAAAGTCATGAGACCAGAAAAGATTTTTGAATATTAGAATAATTTAACTATTATTGCTATAACTTTAAGTTTAATGGTTTATATGTTTGAAGTTATTAAAGCTATTTCTTTGGAAGGTAAAATTTAGTTACAACACTATTTAAATAATGACTTATTTCCTTCACAGGTGAATCTCTTGGGTATGCCTGCTTGTTTAGCAATGATTTCATAGACATAATTAGATTGAACAAAGCTAACATAGGAGAATTTTCCTAAGCTGGGCAATGACTTTGATAAAGTATAGCTCATATGTAATTCACTATCTTCATGTGGGCTTATGAGGAGTCTTTTTATGCTTTATAAGGAGTCAAGTGACGTTATTTTGTTTATATTCCCAAGAAGAGTTTCTAGTCTCATACCCCCTTAGATTCTATGAGGTGTTTAACCAAAATTATCCCTTAAGCAGTTGATTACCTAAGTTTCTTCTTTCAGTGATGGCAGTTTTCATCAGCCCCATTATTCACTTCCAGCAAACATGTCAGTTGTTCTCTGCAGCTATTCCTGATGTCTCTTACTAGTTCTTTCTGCTACTCCTGACATTTCCCATAGTCGTCAGTGGCATGGCTCCCTGGGGGTCACAGATCTCAGAGACTCTTACCAGAAGTTCTTCAGCAGCTCCTCCTGCGAGTCACAACGGGGTCTCTCTAACATCCCTCTAAGAGCCTTAGAGGTAATGCCTAATGGTAACTATCTGCAGCACGGTTCTTTAAAAACATACATCTGAAGAAGCTTCTTCAATTGCTTCGCACTTGTATTAGGGAAATAGAACTCTGGGTCACCAGCTGTTTCTCTTCTCATAGAGCCTTCAGAAAAGTTTCCATTCTGACAATTCTTGACATGGGAAACAGAATATGGCATATTTATAAACCGCCTACTGATCATATACATTCAATAAATTTGTCAACCTTCTTTATGGAAAGTGTCTAGCTAGGAAGCCAACAAATTTACCATCTGAATCTGAACACCAGAACAAATATGCCTATAGAATAAGTGGGAAAACAATACCAAATTCTCTGATTTCTCAAATAATGCCCGAGAGACTCACAATCTGTTTAATTGCTTAAAGTTAAAATCAAGATTCAGCAGTGAATTATGAAGCAGGTTATATGGGTGCTATGAAGCTACCAGAGGAAAACTCTTAAGTCAAATTCTCTCTTCCCCTTAAAAATAAAACTTTAAAGCTCTTTACAGTTAACATTGACAGAAACATATGAAGAACTGATTTTGTGCTTTGCCTTTTGTGAATTTTCAGTACTAACCAGACAAAACGGAATAAAATAATAAGTTATGATAGGACAACTCTAGTATAAACCAAGGGGCTCTTCCGTTTCACCCACACAATTTCAATTGCAAGGGTCTGAGTGTTTTTCAGAACAGTGATGATAGGCCAGATTTTCTCAGGATCTAATTACCCAAAACACTCCCTTTAAGCAAGTTTGAAAGCTGCGTTAACTCCAGTGCTGCAATTTCCCCAATACCACTCTGGTGGTCTGAAAGGTGATGCAGTTTTTCCATATATCTGACTTTCTTCAATTTGAAGGCACAAATCCCATGAGGCTTTTAGCTGCTGGAGAATTTGCTCATGCAAAATTGCTCCAGTTGTTTCCCAGTTTATTGCAACTTTGTACAAGGTCTAAGATCTATGTACATATTTCCAGCATAGTTGTTGCTCAAGAGTAGATAAGATACTCTTTAAAAATCTGATTCCCAATTAAAACGTCTAGATTTCTCATTAAGATAATAATGTCTAACTGTCTTAACAGGTTGTGTGATCATTTGTCAAGTTTGGTGAAGATTGTCTTGTTTTAAGCTTGTTATTCAACATTATCATCAATTATGCCCCATTTACTCTTAAGATATGTCCTTATTTGGATGAAAAGTTACACAGCATCATTACTATTGTCCCATGAAAGACCTAGGATGAACTGACCTTGCCTAATGCTTCAGACTCATCTTCTGTATCTTCTATCATTACCCCTTTCTTGAGGCTAAACCAAACTTCTTGTTATTGCCTAACTGTGAGATCCTCTCTCAACTTTGTGCTTTTGCTTGTAGATGGATCACCTTCCTCAATGCCCCCTCTCTCTATGGATCACCCTACAAACCTCTCTCCTTTCTATGAGATTCTTACCAGTTTTTGGAAGAGAAGCTTCCCTGCCATGTCTCCCTGGAATCTTCTATCTGTTCCCCTGGTCAGTGGTGATGTCTCTAATAGCTTCTCCTTGCACCTTGTGTATGTTCCATATCTCGCTCATGGCACATATATTGATTCTATATGTCTGTTTACTGGAATTTCTCTCTAGGACATAGCAAAGTTTTTTTTTTTTAAAGATTTTATTTATTTATTTGACACAGAGAGAGAGATTACAAGTAGGCAGAGAGGCAGGCAGAGAGACAGGGAGAGGAGGAAGCAGGCTCCCTGCTGAGCAGAGAGCCCGATGCGGGCCTCGATCCCAGGACCCTGAGATCATGACCTGGGCCAAAAGCAGAGGCTTTAACCCACTGAGCCACCCAGGCGCCCATAGGACATAGCAAAGTTTTTGAAGTCAGGGATGTTTTTCTTTGTACCCTAAGGCCCTAAGTCCTGGTATATAATTTAAGATTATCTAGTTTTATACGTGAATAAGAAATGAATAAAAAAAGAATGGACAATTGTTGACTTTAAAATGTATAACTGTACTATGCATTAATAGTAAAAAGAATAATCTGATTAGTATCTAATTCTAGCTAATCTTCTGAAAATAATTGCTTTTGTACATTTTATATAAGCTCAATATATAAACATCTGGATTTATGTTATGCATTGGATACTTTGAAACATTATTATTGACTTTAAACAAAGGGATTTTTTTAACAAAGGGAATTTTTTGAAAAAAATTCCCTTGTTAGAATTTAAAATATAAGCCTATTTTCAAAATGTTGACTAATATACTATTAGCAGAATACACTCACCTTAAAGTGAGGCATATATCTTCAAAGATAAGTATATATTCATATCTTCATAGATAAGTATATATTCAAGCAAATGTCAATGTTATTTTTATTCATAAAATCTACAACTCTGACCATTCATTTGAATATAAATCAAAATGATTTTTAGAGGATGTCCACATGGCCAGCTAGCATCATATAAGCTCTGAGAGTCATTCCAGCTATCAGTTTCCAATTAACATAGTCCATCTGTCCCCAGGAAAGCATAATGGGCAGCTTGCTAGGGTATTACTCATTCCAGTCACACCTTCCTGCATAGACTTCCTATACACAGATTTCAGGAAGATGTTTTAACAATTGTTATGTTTTAATAAATAGCTCAGAATTGTCTGCACTCTGTACGTAGTCTCATTCAGTATTTTTCAGAATTCAAGCCTTTAAAAATGGCAACAATTAAATATGAGTTGTTGAAGTCTGTGATGTGATACACCCAAGGGATAGATATATCTATCATATCTATATATCTGTACCTATATCTGTACAGAGAGATAGATAGATAGCTATATCTCCATCCCCTAGAATATCACATCACAGTTTTTTTTTCTCTCTCTCTCTCTCTGAATCTCTTCATATATGAATATCTCCATGCAAATCTATCTAGATTCATGTGTACATCTCTCCATAGCTCATTATCTTTAAATTCTGCTCTTTGGATATGTTTGTTTCCATTTCATGAAGGAAGAAATAAAAGTTAAGTGACAATAAGATATTTGTCCAAAGGCAGAATTTAAAAACAACAATAATAATAATAATAATAAAAACAGCTGAATTGGGATTCAAAATTTGTCCATCTCATTCATGATTCTCTACTATGTGAAACTGTCTCTCTGATTTCTTATATACAAATCATAATCTTTTAATGAAGGTGAAGAAAAATATCCAAATCAATTATTATTCTTAAGCCTAGGGATTGTCTATGAACATATAAAGAATAGAGACCCTCATATATTATAATCATATACTCAAGTTATTAATTACTTTTACAGAAATATAAGGATTATTTGAAAATTGCCCTACTATCCCTTTAATGTGATTCAAGAGTCTGAACAAATTATAGCTCTGTATTTTGGATCAACTTGCTTAGAAATTCCTGAAAAATTAATTAGATATTATTTGCTTATACAACCTACAGCATTTTAGTGAAATACAAAGTCAGATTGAGGAGAACTCAAAAAGCCTTAGAATATGTGAGATACCACCTCACACCAGTCAGAATGGCTAAAATTGACCAGTCAGGAAATGACAGGTGTTGATGAGGACATGGAGAATGGGGAACCCTCTTATACTGTTGGTGGGAATGCAAGCTGGTGAAGCCACTCTGAAAAACAGTATGGGAGTGCCTCAAAAAGTTGAAAATAGAGCTACCCTATGACCCAGCAATCGCACTACTGGGTATTTACCCTAAAGATACAAATGTAGTAATCCAAAGGGGCACATGCATCCCAATGTTTATAAGAGCGATGTCCACAATAACCAAATTATGGAAAGAGCCTAGATGTCCATCAACAGATGAATGGATAAAGAAGACATGGTATATATTTACAATGGAATACTATGCAGCCATTAAAAATTGAAATCTTGCCATTTGCAACAACATGGATGGAACTAGAGGGTATTATGCTAAGTGAAAGAAGTCAATCAGAGAAAGACAATTATCATATGATCTCACTGATATGAGGAATTTGAGAAGCAAGACAGAGAATCATAGGGGAAGGGAGGGAAAATGAAACAAAAAGAAACCAGAGAGCGAGACAAACCATAAGAGACTCTTAATCTCAGGAAACAAACTGAGGGTTGCTGGAGGGGAGAGATGGAGTGGCTGAGTGAGAGGCATTGGGGAGGGTATATTCTATGGTGAGTCCTGTGAATTGTGTAAGACTGATGAATCACAGACTTGTACCCCTGAAACAAATAATAGACTATACATTAATTAAAAAAAGAATATACTTAAAACAATCAGATTCATCTTCTGTTCTGGCTAGAGCAATGAAACTCTATTTGAGAGTTACCCATATTAAGTGATGGATTTTTAAAAATATCTTTACCCTTAGCCCAATATTTCATTTTTATCCTTGGTTTCTCTTTGCTTCTTACTTACTTTTATTTGTTTTATTGTGGAACTGTCTCAAAATTACCAAAAAATTGACTATAATTCAGAGAATTATTTTTTCTGAACCATTGGAGAAAATTTGCTGATGTGATGCTGCATCATCGTTAGTTTCTTTCATGTGAATCTCCTTAAACAAGTACATTCTCCTACGTAACCACAATTCAGCCATAAAAATCAGAAAAGTATCAGTGATGCATTACTAACATCTAATCTTAAAACTCCATTTGTGTCTCTCCAATTCTGCCAGTAATACCCTTCATCACAAAAATCCAGTTCTAACTAGTGTGTTGTATTTAATCACATTTAAGCTCCATCAATCTGGAAAAGCTCTTCTCTTTCCCTGACTTTAATGGCCTTGGCGCCTTTAAACCAGTTATATCGTAGAATGTCCTTCGATGTGGGTTTGTCTGATGTTTCTCCATGTTTAGATACAGGTTATA
Source organism: Ailurus styani (assembly GCA_002007465.1). Lineage (NCBI taxonomy): Eukaryota > Metazoa > Chordata > Mammalia > Carnivora > Ailuridae > Ailurus > Ailurus styani. Next base: position 11,595 of record LNAC01000927.1, read on the forward strand.
CACCTTTGGTAAGAAGAGACTTCTTATTTCATCCTATCAGGTGGCATTGCTTCAATTTTCCCATTACTAAAGAGATCCCCTTAGATCATTTAATTCAGTTTCTGTGAAGCTCTTCCTTCTTTTCTCCTACTATACACCAACATCCACTGTCTTGTATGGATACTCTCCTCACAGCCCTCATACCATAATATCTCACATATAGCTGACCCCATGTAAATCCCCTCTTCACCTCAGTTGGGTTCAGACCCTCTTAACTGGGCTGCCTCACTGTATGAATGACCTTAGAGCACTCAGACTCTGGCTCCTGAAATGGCACCTCTCTTATGCCAGTTGCCTTTTTACCCCTTTCTGGTCTACTTCAAATAATACCCTTCATTGATACTTTCAAAAATCTTTAGTAAGTTTTGACATCTCACACCAGTATGTCCCCTATATGGAAGCCCTAATCACTCTGCTTGGATTCTGATGCTCCAAATAAGATGATGTCCCCGCCCCATGAAAGTTCTCCTCTCTACACATGGACTCCATGATTCCCTATGGGGCTAACTCTCCACCATGAGGACACCCACCCCTCACTTGGGTCCTGACACCCCACTCTGGGTTTCCTTACCAATCGGATGCTCAGTCTCCAACAAGACGAGTCAGCTGCCCTTCTCAAGCATTGTCCTCCTTGACACAATTAAGCTCCAACACCCTGCATGATTTACTTCCCTATATTGTCACCCTCATCACCCTTCTCAGGCTTCTACACTCTGTGCCAGCCCTTCCCCAGGCACACTGGATGATATTCTTATCCCATTCAAAATCCACCTGCTTGTTCTGGGCAGCCATCTTAGGTGAATATTCTTTCATGATGCACAGGCTCTAACACTGCCTACTAGGCTGCCTCTTGTGTGGAAGGTTTTCACACTCTTACACTCTAACACCCCCCATACAAAGCTATGCTTCAAACCCCCTTTGTGAACACTTCCTCAGCCTGCCTATAGTCTGACACCCAGCTCTGGACCACCTCTGCTCCCCATACCTTCATGCACTAATGCTTACTTTAGTCCATCTAATTCTTTTGAATTGAATTGTTGGGAAGAGAAGAGGAAGAGGAAAGAGAAGAAGAAAGGGATGAATGTTCACTTCTAATTCATCTATTTATATATATATATTTTAAGATTTTATTTATTTATTTGACACAGAGAGAGAGATTACAAGTAGGCAGAGAGGCAGGCAGAGAGACAAGGAGAGGAGGAAGCAGGCTCCCTGCTGAGCAGAGAGCCCGATGCGGGCCTCGATCCCAGGACCCCGAGATCATGACCTGAGCCGAAAGCAGTGGCTTTAACCCACTAAGCCACCCAGGTGCCCTCGTATATTTATATTTTATTTAAATGCATGAAATAATTTAAACCTTATTTGAAAACTATTCTTGGGANTCGTATATTTATATTTTATTTAAATGCATGAAATAATTTAAACCTTATTTGAAAACTATTCTTGGGAACAAAAGAAAATAAACAACTTGGATTTAAGTGAGCTATATATAGAGACTCAAATGCATTACCATGTTGTTCAACAATTTGTGTCAGAAAAACCTATTTAACAGAATAATGCCTTACAAATTTATGGTTCCAAAGATGATTCAGATTTAAGTAAGGTTCTCTTGGATAAGGGCCAGTTTTCCTTTTAAATCTCCTCAAACCCTTAACCTCAAATTTCTTAAGAAAGTCACCAAGTTCAACTTCCACCTCATGGTATTTACTCATGTGACACTGACAAGAACTACTGATTTAAGAGCAAAGAGCAGTGATAAGCAGAATGAAATAGTGATAATCAGAAAAAAGATAATTATCCTGAATATTTCAAATATCATCTCTTTCAAGACCTGCTGGATCAAATGCTGATTTTAAAATTAAGTTTGCATTTTATCCACTTGCAAAAAGAATACAGGCCCATTAAGTGTCATTCTATAATGGAAATGAAAGGTCATAACTAAATTGAAGAAAGGCTTTTATCCATTAATGTGCAGATAGCAGCAGCACCTACTCCATCACTGCTATGAATCAGCATGAGAAATTCCCATTAGACTGAAATAACAGCAGATTCCAATTCAACATGTTGAGACCTATCTACAAATTTTATGTATTTTTGTAGAGAGAACATTAAATGTTCAGGAAAATAATTTGAATTCTAAGAATACTAAGAATTCCACTTGTGAGATCACAACTGTCTCCTCTCAACTCTCCACTGATGAGTAGTCTGTCTCTGACTATTTCACCTCCTTCCTTCTTATTCTACAAACACATACCAATATACTTTCCTCAGAAACAAACTTTTATGTTTATTTATTGCTACAAAAAAAAAACACTTTAAAGCTTAGTGGTGAAAAGTAACAAATGATTCAGTGGTTACTCTTCTCTGAAATTAAGTGCATACTCTTACACTGTGGTGCTCTCATTCTAATTTTTAGGATTAACTCTGAAGATGATCTCAATTTTGCACAATCATTATAGGCTGTCTTCCAAATTTGATTCATGTTAAAATGTTACATTGAGACCATCATTGTCCTCCTGTCACCACCCTTCTGGAATTCTGCACTTTCCTTAATTCTGTGCTCTCTTGCTAATGATATTAAATCTACCAGTTGCTCTAGCCAGAAATTCCATCATTCCCATTCTCACAATTAATCAGTCACCAAGGCCTCAAGACCTTAAAATGCTTCTAAAAATCCACCTGTTCCTTTATATTTTACTTCTGTGTCCTGGCCAATTGGCTCCTCTTGTCAGTTGGAAAACTTCCTAGCTGATCACTCTGTTTCTACTATTTTCTCTTTGAAATTTACTGTCCACCGTAAATACCCTGAAAACATAATTATCATTATTTTAACTACTATAAGTTTTCAAAGGTAGCTTACCAAAATAGTCTAGAAGACTTGGCATCACATTGATGGTCTGCTATCTACGTTATCTAATCTTTCATTTCCTGTGGCTCTTCTACCTCCTGCTAGACATGTACCCTAATCAAGATGCAGTGGGCAACTAGCTTCATGCCTTTCCCCATTCTCATACATCAAAGAGCACCAAAAGGACTTTTTTTTTATTTATTAGAAATACCTTAGTTGCTTCTTTAGCACTTCTGTAAAGATTTTGTAATGATTTTAATAGGACTTTCTCATTAGGATTATTATTATTTCATCTTTATAACTTCCCCCTCAAATATCTATAATGGTGAATCAATCATTTCAAATGTTCAATACATATTGAATTATAAAATGTGATTATGGGATTTATGACAAAGGTGATCATTCATTGGGCTGTGGAATGGATTGACTTTTTAGTAAGTGGCACAAGACAAATAGATGTTCATGTAAAGAAAAAAATCTTCAGTTCTACTTCATAATATAAACAGCATAAAATTTGTTATAGATCGCAGATCTCAGGGTAAGAGTTAAGTAATAGGCTTAAAAAAGAAAGCACCGGAGAAAATCTGCATAATCATAAAATAGGTAAAGATACATTACAGGTTACAATAACCACTATCCATAGAGATTACAAAATTATATATTGAACTGTGAAAAGACAACATTAAGACAATGAAAAAGCAAGTAACAGACATGGAGATGACATTTACAATCCATACAACTGATAAAGGATTTTATCCTAAATATATAAAGAACTACTACAAATTCAGCTAAAAACAAAACAGGCAACCTAACAGAAGAATAGCAAAATATGTGAATAGATACTTCACAAACAAGGACATTCTAAAGGAGCTGGTTCTAAATTTTATTATTTATTATGGGAATCCACAAGAGTGTGGCTCAAAATATCAAGTTCAAATGAGGTGAAACAAAGAATATTCATGTATACTGCTAAAGGGAGTGTAAAATCATCAACTGTTTTGGAAAAAAATAGTGGTGTTTGAAATGGGACTACATGCAAGCCCTAAAGCCTGGATATTCTACTCCCAGGTTTACACCTATAAAAATATGACCAAAAGACTGGCAAAGAATGTTCACAAACAGTATTCACAGTAGTCCCAATCTTGAGAGTGCCCAAATGCCACCAGTGAAAATGAGACAAATTGTGGTATAATCACACATTTAAATGATATATACCAATGACAATGAAAAACCACATCTACATACAACAATACAGATGAATCTTAAAACTAAATGGGAATGAAAGAAGTCAAAGAGGAACTTGTGTGATTCAGTATGTATAAAATTCAGAAACAAGAAAAATTATGCTTTTATAATATGTCCATAGGTTGGTTCCCTTTGGGGAAGGTTGTGACCAGAGAGTGGCATGGGGAAGCTTCTGGGATACTAGTTATATTCTATATTGTTTTAATTTAAAGTGTTTTATAATTTTTTATTGTTTTTATCTGTGTACGGGTTACACAGATATGTTCAGTTTTCAAAAATTCATGGATATATATACTTAAAATTTATATGTCTTTCAATATGTGTGTTATACCATAAAAATATTTCAACATTCTACAGGAAAAAATATTTGCCTACATGAACATAATTATCTAAAATATATAAATAGATGCTGATCTGCAAAAATATTCTATTACTATAATTACAAATTTTAGCTATAAGTTTGCATCAAGAATTAGTTAAGTGGAAATAGTGAGGAGTTCCAGGAGAACTGGAATTCTAAGTATTTGAGATGTATATTAACATTATGGCATGTCTTAACTGCAAGGAGAATGAAGCTATGTCCCTGTCCTTTAGTTAATTGTGTCTGTACTGCAGGCCTAAAAAAAATAAATTGATTTGAAATCTTAATCTCAATGTCATTTAATGACCTAAAGAATATATAATATACTCTAGTTACTTTATGTTTTGTTTTTAGGCTTAATTTTGTCTTTGAACCTTAAAAATATTATCTATTGACTGATAACACAGAGTCTGTAAGTTGACCAATAACCTGGAAAATTTTGATATAATTTTCTTGAGAAAATAAACAATAAGAGTATATTAATTTATCTACTGCTATTCTGTACTTGGTTTTAAAGATTTCTTGAATTGAACGTCATTCACTTTTTCCATCTAAATATCAGTTAAACATTTTAACTTTATACAGAATTTGTATGAAAATTATGACACATGAGTTAGTAAGATAACATAGTGAAAGGCAAATATACCCCAGGCTTTAATCTCCTTATAACAAATGGTACACCACTATGAAATGCAAGAAAATATGTTCAGAATCAGCAAATGACAGATATTATCAGTAAAAATAAAATACAAGAAGTACCATTAAATTATCCTTAAAATAATAAATTAAGTAGTGCCTGTAATTAATATTTATTTTATTTAAATTCAATTAGCCAACAGATTGTACATCAGTAGTGTTCAAATGTAGTGTTCAACAATTCATCAGGTGCATATAACACCCAGTGCTCATCACATCACATACCCTCCTTATCTTTACGCCAGCCAAAATAGTTAAAATTAACAAGACAGGAAAAAACAAATGTTGGCAAGGATGTGGAGAAAGGGGAACTCTCTTATACTTTTGATTGGAATGCAAACTGGTACAGCCACTCTAGAAAATAGCATGGAGTTTCCTTAAGAAATTAAAAATAGAGCTATACTATGACTTAGCAATTGCACTGCTAGGTATTTACCCCAAAGATAAAGCTGTAGTGAAATGAAGGGGCACCTGCACCCCAGTGTTCATAAGGGCAATGTCAACTCAAAAGTTCAGAGAAATACTTTTTATTATAATCTCTGAATGTAATTTTCCTCAACTTTTTGGCCCACAAAAATAATTTTCTTATTTTCTACTACTTGACCACCTCTTTTTCTATTAGTTTCAAAGCTACCAAAAAGCATATTAACGTCCCTTACAAAGGAGGATTCCAAAGAAATTAAAGATTCTTTTCCATCTAGAAGTCAACTGGGTGGTTAATACACTTATTTTACTATATAATTTGGATCTAAGAATTCTTATAATCCAGAAGTTGGGTTTTAGAGGAAGAGAGAGATAAGTTTAAACCAGTTTAACTGCTCCAGATAAATTTACAATGTTCTGGATCTCTGTATGCCTCAGAGAATTGTACATGTTCACAAGTCTGTGAGTGTGTGTGTGTGTGTGTGTGCATGTGTGTAGTATGCATGCATACATATATACTTCATGCATTTATCCAAATACTTATGTAAATATTAGCATATATCTTTTAGAAATGGAGAGGATCCTCCCTTTATTATTTGCCCTTTTGATGATTCAGCCTGGAGAATATTCTTTAGTGTATGCCTAACACAGAAAATGTGGACAACATGTAAGAAAATAATAATCATCTGATTATTAAACTTTTAAATTTTAGCCCCAGGTTAGCTGGTATTATGTTAATATCAAGTGTGGCTTACTTAGAACTCCAACTGCTTGTAAAAATTTTCTTCCCATTTTCCATCCAAACAAAATTCATTTGTTACTTTTACCAAATTTTATCTTTTACTATAGATTCCAAGTTAATGAAAGCAAATTCTAGTGGAAACACAAACTAATTGTGTGACCACAGCGGAGTAGCTTAATTTCTCTGAATGAGTGTATGTGGTTAGCACTATGCTAAGTATTTAATATCACTGAACCTCATTTTATTAATCTGTAAAATGCCAATAGTAACAATTAGGATGCAAAAAATTTTAAAAAAACTTCAAAATAAACATTATCAAGGTAGCTATTATCATGAATATGTTTAGCCTTTAAGTATTTTCTCTTGTTTATTCTTCATAGGCATATGAAATACATAACAGAATGACGAAGAAAATGAATGAATATATCTAAGGTACACATTTAAGAAATTATAGGTGTGCTACTAGATACCCTATTTTCTTCCCTTCATCGTATTACTCAAAATACTTACTGAATACTTATCAATTTCTAACTATTATGTCCAGATAATAGTACTATCAAGATAAAAATAAAAATTTGAAGTCTAACAGGGGAAGCAGACAATTCAACTAAATGTTGTAATGCACTATGACAATTGTTATGATAGAAATATATGTGAGCGGCATGGCCAGGGGTGGAAAGTTCTCTGAAATAGTCAAAGGGAAGTGAGTCATCAGGGAAGGTTTCTCAGAGGATGAAATGCCTCAGACAGCAAGTGTGTTGGGTTCTTGAGAGCGGAAACAATGATGCAAACCCACAGTGGTTTGAGGGTAGAGGAAAAACTCTGTGTAAGTGGAACTGGATTCCGTCTTCTTCTGTATGGAGATTGGTGAGAAATGCCAGTGGGAGGGTCAACAGAGGTCAAGTCATTTAGAGCATATTTTCTCTCATGTTAAAGAGTTTGTAAATGTATCCCTAGGTAGCAAGAACCCTTAGAGAAGATTGAATAATTGGGTGATATGATAATGTATACATTTATTTTTTATTAAGAGAAAGAGAGAGAGAGAAGGCGGGGGGCAGAGGGAGAGGGAGAGCTCCACGATCTCATGGCCCTGTGATCACGACCTGAGCCAAAATCAAGAGCTTAACCAACTGAGCCACCCAGGTGCCCAATTATATATGCATTTTTAAATAAGATACATCACAGGCAAAATGTTCTAGAGTTTATAGATGTATAAATCTTTTCACAATGTATATGTGTATCAAACCATCACATATACTTTAAATATCTTACAATTGGATTGTCAATTATACCTCAACAAAGCTGAAAAAAATACGAGGTTTAAACAAATGCTGTTTTAATGGAAATTGCTACAAGGTATTGACAGTTTTGTTAAGGAATTAGATGTCAACATTAAGAAAGAACACAAAGAAGGATTAAGAATATTTTTAGGGAAGATTGTCCAAGTTATCAGATTCCCAGAGCTGAAAGAAATTAAGGGAGAAAGAAACAAAAAATAATAAATATAACACGAAACATAATTGATTTTTTCCTTGATGAATGAATACCTGTTTTATTATTGGATTAATAATAAACCATAGATGCCAATCATGGACTTAGTGTACAACTCTCTTGAATATCCTGTTGTGCTAAAAAATGTAAATATGTAACTAACATTACAAGCACTTATACACCATATGTTCCCTCTACTGAGAATTCAAAATAAGGAAAGTACTGCCTTAATCTCTGTAGAGCACACTTTTGTCATGATGGATGAGAAATAGGTGCTTCTTGGGTAGTTCATCTTAAATTAGTTCATCTTAAACTCATGAACTATTTATACTCTCTTTAAAATTATGGTTCCTGATCCAAATATTAGCCAATTTAAATGAATAGATTTTTCTCCTTTCTGACTCTTAGAAGAATAAAATCAGTCTTTTCAGATAGAAAGATAATGCAAATATAGTGATGAAACTTGAGAAGTATATTGAGTTTTCCTGTTTTGCACGTTCAGAAAAAAAATCTAAACAATCATTTGCGGGTGCCTGGGTGGCTCAGTGGGTTAAGGCCTCTGCTTTTGGCTCAGGTCATGATCTCAGGGTCCTGGGATAGAGGCCCGCATCGGGCTCCCTGCTCAGCGGGGAGCCTGCTTCCCCCTCTCTCTGTCTGCCTGTCTGCCTCCTTGTGATCTCTCTCCCTCTGTGAAATAAATAAATAAATAAATAATCTCTAAACAATCATTTGCTTTCTTGAGTTACTTCATTATTCCTGAAAAGTTGTAAATTGATGACTGTGTGGTAAAAAAATATTTGCAATATACAATACACAAATGTTAGGGTGTGGAAAAATAAGAACAGAATAAAATCATCTGGCATGTTAAGAACTGACATGAAACTTAAATTATTTCCCTCACCTCTCTATGAAATGAGATTACAAAGGTTTGTAAGAGCCATGGAAAATATCAAAGTACAGGTCAGCAGAGCTGAGACATGACAAGTGAGAGGCAGATGAAATGATACATCTGAAAAGACATATTCTTTTAACAAAATCAGACCATTCAGTCATCTGGTTCCATGTAGACATCTGAATAAGAAGTCAAAAAAAGGGCTGGGTGGCCCAGTCTAGCATCTGCCTTAGGCTCAGGTCATGATCCTGAGTCCCAGGATCAAGGCAACATCACCCTCTCTGCTCAGCAAGGAATCTGCTTCTCCCTCGGCCCTCCTTCATCTTATCTCATGCTCTCTCTCTCTTTCTCAAATAAATAGTAAAATCTTAAAAAAAAAGAAAAAAGAAGTCAAAGAAAAAAAAAGGTCCAAATCATTAGAATATTCAGGTTCTTACTCTTTTACCAGTTTGTTGAGTGCAAATTACATTTTTGCTGCTTTGGTTTGTAATTTCTCTAATAATAAGTGTAGATTTGAGTATGCATTATTTTATGTCTTTTAACTTGAACTTCTATGAATTGTCTATTCATAACCTTATATATTTTTTGTGTTCTATAAAAATGCAATTTTAATCATACTAAACAGACTCTTTCATTGTTCTCTTTTACCTACTTTCTTGTGGCTTTTCTTTATCACAAATTTTCCCATAAAAATTTTTAAGTGTTTATTGACATGGTTCTAAGACCATCTATTCCAGTGTCTTTCAATGATACATTTAAAATCAGCTTTCCAAATCCCTCTATAGTGGTTGTCCTAAGTAAGTTTTCCACTTCTTGGGTTAACTTTATTTATTATCATTTTGCTAGGAAGACAACTTTTTCATTAGTTTCTCAAATTCCTTGCTGTAGTGGATATCTGTGCTGTTCCAACCACTCCTCTTATTCATGGACAACAAAATCATCCAGCACCTTCTAAAAGTTGACAGATATTTTCCTCACTATAAATTGTCTTCAGACACAGGAAGTTGTTTTGCTTGAGTTTATATCCCTTCTCATGAAATGGTGGGTGACAAGTGCTGGGATAAAGCAGGGAAACAAAGTCTCAGGCTCTTTGCGTCAATTTTGGACAATTCCAAAGGATCCTCCCAGGTCTATTGCTCCTCATAGGACTGGTTTCAGCCTCAGTGGCAACAGCATTATGGGTCAACTTCTCCTTCTTTCTGCTTTCTCCTACCTTCCTCTCTTGTATGTTCTGAGACACTCAAATGAACCACCTGTGCAGGACTCTCAATCCCAGAGTCTATTTCTAGGGAAATCAGTCTAAGACATTTGGAGCCGGGTGTGGTCTTGAGAAATAGAATCTAATATGGGATTTTGGAGATAGATCACTTACTACCCATCTTGCGGTGAGGATCTCATCTTGATATGTGGAGGGGGAATCACACCCAGCAACTGTTAAAACTTTCATCAGTGGTGATGGGATAATAGTATAAAGAGGTGTACCAATTAATACAATGTTATTAGCTCCTGATAGGCATGTGGGGAAATGTTACCTATAAGGAAAATTGACTTGAAGTGACTGTTGCCAAGAAACACAGATTTACTGAAGAGAAATTATCGCCAATTCAAGCCAAAATATGAAAACACAAGGGCCTCCCTGGCAGCAATCAAGGAAATCCCAATCTCTTGCAGAGAAGGCTAGGCTCAGGATTAAAACCTAAATGTAATAGATCTTTAGAGAATTAAAAATTCTCAGTCCTAGCAGGCCTCTGATGTCAAGATCAGGATCTAACAGAGAAGGGGTGAAACCTCTTAGACTTGGGTTGAAGATATCTGGTAAGATCCTAATGAGAACCTTAACCCCACAGATTCCCCAGGAATAGATTGGCCTGCAGATATGGCTTACTATCCCTTTAAAAGATAGAATTTACCTGCCCCTCACCTTGCTACTTGAGGGTTATGCATTAGAGGACCACAAGAAAATTATTTTTAGAAACCAAATGAGGGTACAGATGAGTTAGAAGTATTATATGAGGGTGCCTGGGTGGCTCAGTGGGTTAAGGCCTCTGCCTTCGGCTCAGGTCATGATCTCAGTGTCCTGGGATCGAGGCCCGCATCGGGCTCTCTGCTCAGCAGGGAGCCTGCTTCGTCCTCTCCCTGTCTCTCTGCCTGCCTCTCTGCCTACTTGTAATCTCTCTCTGTGTGTCAAATAAATAAATAAAATATTTAAAAAAAAAAAGTATTATATGAAATTTTCTGTTAACCTCCTGGCACATACTTTCACTTCCCCTCCTGGAAACCAGAATAATAACAAGTTTCAAATACTTTCAATGCCTTTCTCAGGCTGTGCCAAGACTGCTAAGAGGGGTTATGTACTAGTGTTTGAGATAGCTGCAGGATCTGGCTAACGTTTGCCCATTGGAGAAGAGAAAGAATATATGGAGCTAAAGTTGTTGCCTCAAAAAGTAAGGAAGATTCAAGATAGATAAGGAAGAGTTTATCAATAAGAGAATATCATCCCATGGAACAGGATTTGATCTTTGTCAAGGACAAGTAGTGTTTGCAAAATGACAAGATGGATCTTGGGAACTTGGAAAAAAGTACAGACCATACTAAGTTAAGTTGAAATATCATAAGTGTGCTCATGAATGGTGGAGGATGGGATCAAAAGCTCTGAGCTGTGATACCAGAAGAGGTACACTCTGGAAGCCTGGGAGAACCATCTGGTGTCAAAGTTCTGTAAGAGAGAGTAGAGGAGCATCAATTTACCGTGATGGTAAGGAATATATCAGTATCATTGAACAGCTTCGTGGTGACTACTCTCTGGAGGCCATGGCTGATAACAGGAGATGCTGTTAAAAGACTGAAATTCCTGATAGCAAAGGAAGGATAAGGCCCCAAATAACAAAAGCCAGGTGGTGGCACTTATCTATCAGAAGCAAAGTGGTTACAAATATTATAAAACAGCAAAATCAGAGGGTAGCCATTAGGGTCTACCATGCAGAAAGACATGCAAGCATTAAAAAGACATGGAAATCCCCCAAGGCAAGACAGATGGGCAGCCAACAAGAGTACTATTTACTTTGTATAGTGAAAAAGGATGGATGATCAGGAAGCTGAAAACTCCAGTGAAAAGTCACTGTCTGGCTATGTTTTTAGATCTGAGTTATTTCTCCAGTCTGGAACCGTTTGGACTAAATAGGCCCTTTTGAAGTACTCTGCAATACCATGACATATGCATTGAAAAGTTGTTGCCTTCGTCTTTCCACAAATGGATTTATGGAAATGTACTCAGGTAACCATTCATTAAAGAAAAAGAGAATACCCAGATCTTTCAGAAATTATTAGGTGAAGATACTGATTTGACATTGTTGGCTAGGACCCTCAGTGCCATTTGAATCTCCTATTAGATTCATGTCACATAAGAACATATGAAAGCCTGGTAGTTAGAAGTCATGGACTACTTCACACTTAACTAAGCAGTGGCCCTAATTGTAACTGCTTTATGAAAAGTGGTATCTTTTTAAAGAGTAGTTTAACACAGCCTTTGACATATGATAGGTTGAAACTGATCGGGCATATGCAGTCTTTTACATTCCTATAAGGAAGGATGAAAAGGAACAATTCACATTTACATGTGAAGAACAATACAATACATTTACAGTCTTGGTCTAGGAAAATGCTGTAAAATATCCAAAGAGACTTGGACTATAATGGTTAATTCACAGAGAGTCACATTGACCCACGAATCAGACCAGAGTACAAGAATTGGCAAATACAGTGGAAGGGTTGGTAAGACACAGATTTGTGAGAAGGTGAGAGATAAACATTTTCAGCTCAGAGGTACATCAGACTAGTGAAGTTTTTAGGGGTCTGCTGGTTTGGGGGCATGCTTGACATCCCCCTCCAAAGTATAGAACAAATTATTGGAACTCTTAACTCCTGAGAAGGAAGCTTTGTGGTTAAAAGGCCATACTGGGTTCTGGAACACATTCCAAATTGGAGAATACTGTTTTGACCTATTTACTAGATGAACTGGAAGGCTACCGGTTTGAATGGGGCCCAGAGAAGAAAAAATTTTTGCAACAAATGTAGACTTTAGCATAAGCGTGTCTAACTTTTAGGCTTTGTTACCTTTTATACCTTATGATACTAAACCTAACTGTGGTATGGAAAAAAAAAAAGCTCCAATAAGAGCATCTCAATTTTATGGGTATGTGCAAATTTATAAAGTCAAATACATTGTTTAAAAACTAAGATGTTTTACTTATTTATTTTTTTTAAAGATTTTATTTATTTAATTCACAGAGGGAGAAAGATCATAAGTAGGCAGAGAGGCAGGCAGAGAGAGAGGAGGAAGCAGGCTCCCCGCTGAGCAGGGAGCCCGATGCAGGCCTCGATCCCAGGACCCTGAGATCATGACCTGAGCCGAAAGCAGAGGCTTTAACCCACTGAGCCACCCAGGCGCCCCCAAACTAAGATGTTTTAATATTAAATTTTGCCTAGTAGGTCTGTAGCAGTCATAGAGAAATGTAGTTGCATTTTATTCCAACCGTCCTTGATTTCTGAATAACTGTTTTATATATTTAGCTGTTTCATTGTGGTCCAAATGACTTTAGGAATATCATTCACCTTTCATTATAAATTGTGCTTTAGATTGTGTGTGTGTGTGTATGTGTGTGTGTGTGTGTGTGTGTGTGTGTGTGACAAAGGTGGAACTAACATTAAGTGACAAAGAGAATAAGGTTGACAATATATAGAAGTTATTTTAGAAAGGCGACTACTTTTAATTCACCACCCTAAATCACTCCATTTTAGGGTGAATAATTATTCTAAAGAAATGTAAATGTTACAGAATTCTTTTTAAAAGAGTTTCTGTTTTTCTCCTCTGCTTATTAACATTTTAATCCTTTGACTTTATTTTCTTCATCTTTTTAACTTGGAGGCTCTGATATAGTTTACTTTTATATCCATGAAATATGCAAAATTGTATGTAATTATAAATTTATACTCCCAAATCACTTTAGAAAACTGGGACAAAAATTCCCCAGGAGGAATTTTCAGACAATTAAAGCATTAAAGAATCATAATTTAATATTAGCCAAAAGATGAGAGGTCTAAACATATGCATAATATTCAGAAATGTGCTGATTCATTTTCTCTTTGCTTGTTAAGAGTTTTCATGGCTTATATTTCTATGTTAAGTAAAATCTTGAAAATAATCATCCACTTCTTTCTCTTTCCAGTTCCTTCTATTTCTAGGTTAAGAATAGTTATATAAGAGTTTGACTGTGTTTACTTATTCAAGGTAAAATACAAAGTGATTAAATAATTATTGAAATAAAAGATGGATTATGACATGAATACTCTTTGTAAGTATTGGAGTTAACAAAGTTAATTTTATTTTTACTACAAGAGCATTAGAAATGAGTCTACTTGTTACTATTAGCAAGGCATCCATTATACTTGTAATCAAACTGAATAGTAAGTTAACATTGTGCTAGGTTTGGTGAATATAGTATTCTCTACTTATGCATACTACTGATTTTTTCTGATTATAAAGTAATATGAGTTAATTTGGAAAGCAGACACTATGGAAAATATACCAAATATAAAAATTAATCAGAACCTATGGGTCATCTAAATAAATATTTCTGTATATTTTCCCCCATATTTGTATTTGTGTGCAGGTGTCTATATCTCTGCATATATATCGTACTTTGTATCTTCTTTTTAGGCATTAGATTATGAGCATCATATCCTGTCTTTAAACACTATTTGAAAATATAATTATATTAGGGGACTGAAAATACAGCATGCCATTACGATGAATACATGTCATTATCCATTTGCCCAAATCTATGGAGTATACAACACTGAAAGTGAATTCTTATGCAAACTATGGGTTTTGGTTGATTATGATGTGTCAATATAGGTTCATCAATTGTAACAAATGTACCACTCTGATGAGGATGTTTATAATGGAGAGGCTAAGCATGTGTGAAGGCAGAGGTATATGAGAAGTCTCTCTACATTCCCTTCAATTTTTCTATGAACCTTAAAATTCTCTAAAAAAATAAACTCTTGGGCGCCTGGGTGGCTCAGTGGGTTGAAACCGCTGCCTTCGGCTCAGGTCATGATCCCAGGGTCCTGGGATCGAGGCCCACATCGGGCTCTTTGCTCAGCAGGGAGCCTGCTTCCTCCTCTCTCCTCTCTCTCTGCCTGTCTCTCTGCCTACTTGTGATCTCTCTCTCTGTGTCAAATGAATAAATAAAATCTTTAAAAAAAAAAATAAATAAAAAAAAAATAAACTCTTAAAATAATAATTTTAAGTCACATAATTTATACTTTAAACATATTTAAATTGTTTTTATAATTGTATTTATTTTACCTCTATAGATACTTAAAATTATTTCTTAATATTCTGTTTATATCTTTTATAATCATATACTTCAAGAAATAATACTTTTCATGTGACAAATCTATAAAAGTGGAATAAATGAACCCAAAATGAGTTAGGTGTATAGGTACTTTTGACCCCGTTACAGAAACATGCTGTAAACATGAAAATATGCTCTCGAAAATAATATGATTAGTTATCTCCCAAAAAGGAAGGTTCAGAAATATGTGGGCTTAGGGTAAAATACCCTGACGATTCCTCCTCTCCTTTTCTGCATTATATGACTTCTGCCTGCCCGCCATGCTGGTTTTGTTCCCATCCTGGTTTCTCTCATGATTTTAAGAAGACTCCTAGCAACAAATAAGGTGGTGTGCTTTCTTGTTCATGCCCAAGAGAAGACAAATCCCAAATCATTTGGGCTAAGTCATATTTTTACTCGTGAACCAGTAACATTTACCAGAAGGAAGGCCTAGAGGTTGTTGATGACCACAATAACATCAAAGGGAAAGAATTATAATCAGGCAGATCCCTCTGCCTGAGCACTTTGACCCAAGCCTGTCACATTTCCCTCTCTGTATTACTCAGATATGAATTTATTTGTTACCTATTAAAATAGCTTTTTCTACAACTTCTCTAGGTGTGCTACCGAAACTAACATTTCATGTTGTATTCATTTTCATAAAGCATTGCTATTTAAATTCACATTATTTATTACTGTATATACATATTTATTTTCTATTTTCTTCACTAAGGTGAAAGCATTCTCTATATATACCTCCTACAAGAATCCAAACAGTTTAAGATATCTTTGCCTTGGTAATTGCTGAATTTCCTTCTTCTGACAAAGGAAGAAGCTCAAAAAATATTTTCAGAAAGAAAGAAATTTTAAAAAGGAGAGGAAAACATAAAGAAATATAAGGTGGGAGGGAGGAGGGGTGAGATGAAGGAAGGAAGAAGGAAAGAAGGAAGAAAAGAGATACCAGGAAAGGTAAGGAAAGTTAAATGAGTTAAATGCATGCGTACATTTGAATAATATATCAAGACAATTCTACTTCTCTGGTTTTCCTGTAACTGGCCATATTAGTACCTCTAGTGGTATTATTATGTTTAATTTTATGTGTTAACTTGACTGGGCTAAAGGATACCAAGATAGCTTGTAAAAAATATTTCTCAGTGCGTTTGTGAGGGTATTTCTGGAAGAGATTAGTGTTGGAATCAGTAGACTGTGTTAAGAAGATCCCCTTATTCCATTTAATGAAGAGCCTTATTCCATTTAATGAAGGCCAAAAGAGAACAAAAAGGCAGAGTAAGGGTGAATCCTGTCCTATTGAGCTGAGGTATCCATTTTCTCTTGTCCTGATACATTGGAGCTTCTGGTTCTTGGGCCTTCAAATTCCAAAACTGACACCAGCACTCCTCTCCCACCTACCACCTAGGTTCCTAGGTCTTCAACTTTAACTGAATTTTACTAACTGCTTTCCTGGTTCTCCAGCTTGTAAATGGCATATCATGGCATATCTCAGCCTCCATAATTACGTGAGCCAAATCTCATAATAAATCTCTTTTATGTATATCACCATTGGTTCTGTTTCTCTGGTTCTGTTTATCCTATTACAGTTATCAATTGCTATATAACAAGTTATTCCAAGACTTATTAGTTGTAGGCAACGAACACATTTATCATTTCAAAAGATTTCTGAAGCTCAGGAATCTAGAGTCAGCTTAACTTGCTGTTTTTGGCTCAAGATCTCTCTTCAGATTGGAGTCAAATTATCTGATGAGATTGTGGTTATTAATTAATTTACTTATTTAAAGATTTTATTTATTTACTTGAAATAGAGAGAGCAAGAGAGAGCATGAACAATGGGGAGGGGCAGAGGGAGAGTGAGAAGCAGACTCCCCACTAAGCAAGGAGCCCAACATGGGACTCGATCCCAGAACACTGGGATCATGACTTGAGCTGAAGGCAGATGCTTAACTGACTGAGCCACCCAGGCACCCCAAAGATTATAGTTATTTAAAGGCTTACTTGGGGTTTAGGGAAATTCTTCCAAGCTTACCCAAATGGCTGGTGATAAAAGGCCTCAGTTTCTTACTATGTGGAGTTATCATAGAGCTGCTCATAATTCTGTTCTCATAGACCTGGCAAATGGATTCCTCCAAGATGTGTAATCGAAGAAAGAAAAAGAGCAATTTACCAAGGCAGAAGCCAAAATGACTTCTATAACCTAATTCAGAAGTTACATACATCACATCTATTACATTCTATTATTGACACAGACAAACCATAGGATGATGTGATAGAGGGATGCATAAGGAATACCCACGATGAGTACATAGAGGTAGTGATCATTGAAAATAATCATGAAAGTTAATACCACTATTCACTCTCTGACTCCCAATGATCCTCTCAATCAACACTTCCAAGTCCCACAAGAGAGTAATCCTATTATAAGGTCAACACAATGCCCAGAATCTTGTCATCAAATCAGATCAAGGGTCAGATGTGGCTTTTTTGATGTAGTCTCTCAAGTATACTTCTTTAGGTAAAGTTCCTCTGAATTTGTAAACCTAGGAACTAAGGAGACAACACACCACACACATACACACACAGACAAACACACACACACACATACACACACCACAAACATATCACAGTAAAATAGCCCTAGGATTTTCACTAGAAACATTCCTATTAAAAAGGGAAGGAAATGACAGGCACACAGGAATCACTTATCCATAGCAGATTTAAAATCTAGCTATGAAAATGTTGGATATTTGTTAATGAGAACTCAATTCTTCTGCTCAGGAGTTACTCTCCATGGCTGTTAGTTCGGATTTTGGAGGCATGCGTCCTTTTTTCATTAAAAATAGCACATGTGTGGAGGTAAGTAGTTTTCTGACCTGCTAGTAGAATTCAGGGCATGTAACAGCCCCTTTTCCATTTGTGCCCTTCTATCTGTGC
Source organism: Ailurus styani (assembly GCA_002007465.1). Classification (NCBI taxonomy): domain Eukaryota; kingdom Metazoa; phylum Chordata; class Mammalia; order Carnivora; family Ailuridae; genus Ailurus; species Ailurus styani. The sequence continues at coordinate 29,676 of LNAC01000927.1, forward strand.
TTTTCAGCCCAATCGGGTGGTGTTTCTGCTGATATAATTCTTTTAAAAACTTGTTATTCTGGGAATCTTACTGGTATTCACTCCATTTGATAAACCCACATCCACAAATTGACTTTTGCCTTCTCCTGAGACAGCTGAGGGCTAGGATAGCACCCTTAAGGATCTTAGAGGAGCTATTGTTTAACTGAGAAACCCATAAAGCATATTCTTAAAATCCTTAAAAGGGTGTTAGATGTTTCAGTGCTGTAAGGCACCATCTTTGATCATTCTGAGATTTCAACAAAGCATTCAACAAAAGATTCTTATCTTTAGACCACAATTTTCAAGGAGTGTCTTGGCTTTAATCGTTGCTTCAAAACAATTTGTTATTTTCAGCATCATTTGCCATTAGTAGCATTCGAGAATTTTTAGAACCATTGAGTCCTGTCTCCTTTTGGCTTAACAGTCAGTCTATCCCTCAATTTATCTGTCTCATCTCACACTTTCCTAGAAGCAGTGTAAAGAATTTAGCTGGTTCCTTCAACAATGCATAGAAAACCACTTAGGGGCACCTGGGTGGCTCAGTTGGTTAAGTGTCTTCCTTGGGCTCAGGTCATGATCCTGGGATCCTGGGATTGAGCACCAGTTTGGGCTTCCCGCTCAGCGGGGAGTCTGCTTATGCCACTCCCCCAGCTTGTGTGCTCTCTTTTTCTCTTTCTCTCTCAAATAAATAAAACTAAAAAATAAAATAAAATAAAATAAAAAAATAAAAAAGAAAGAGTGAAAACGTCTTATTCAGATTACCCTCTCAATAAGGCACATTTTCTACTTTATTCATTCCTGGAGGCAAGAGGGTGGCTAAAATTTCTGCTACTATTTAAAAATGATCACCTTTTCACAATTTTTAAGATGATTTTCTTTACTTTCTGGGAAGCCCATACTAGCCACCTTATCAAAGACTATGAGGCTTCTGGTAACAGTTTTTTCAAGGTACTTTAGGCTTCAACTTACCCTGCTCTCACATGGCTGCCCGGTTGCAAAAGGACACCTATATTTTAGTTTTAATAATGACAATACTCCATTCTTGGTACCAAACTTTGTATCAGTTATCTATTTCTAAATTTAAACATTACTCCAAACTTCATGGCATAAACAACAAATATTTATCATGTTACAGTTTAAATTTTACAGTTTAAGTTAGAAATTTGGGCACAGCTTCACTGAGCATATCTGGCTCAAGGTCTCTCAGGCAGTAGCATTCAGAATTTCAGCTGAGGGGCGCCTGGGTGGCTCAGTGGGTTAAAGCCGCTGCCTTCGGCTCAGGTCATGATCCCAGGGTCCTGGGATCGAGGCCCACATCGGGCTCTCTGCTCGGCGGGGAGCCTGCTTCCTCCTCTCTCCTCTCTCTCCTCTCTCTGACTGCCTCTCTGCCTACTTGTGATCTCTCTCTCTGTGTCAAATGAATAAATTAAAAAAAAAAAAAAAAGAATTTCAGCTGAGACTCTAGTTCCATGTGAGGGGTTGACCATGAGACCATACTTGTAAACTCATTCATACAATTGTTTGCTGGCCTTGGTCACTTGCTATAGGGGCCTCTTGGCAGAATGACTTACAACATGGGACTGGGGTTGTCCTAGGGTGAATAATTTCAAAAGAAAATGAGAGCACTCAGGATAGGAGTCACTTTTTTTTTTTTTTAAATAAGTTAATTTAAAAAGTTACATCCAGGGTGCTTGAGTGGTTCTGTTGGGTAAGCATTTGCCTTCAGCTCAGGTCATGTTCCTAGAGTCCTGGGATAAAGCCCCGCATGGGGCTCCTTGCTCAGCAGGGCGTCTGCTTCTCCCTCTGCCCTCCGCCCTGCCTCTGCATGCTCTCTCTCTCTCAAATAAATAAACAAAATCTTAATAAAAAAAAAAAGAAATTACATCCAATCCCTTCTGCTATATGATATTCATAAAAGTTGGTCAATAAGCCAAGCTTTTACTCAGTGGAAGGTATTATACCTGGGTATAAAAAACAGGAGGGGGTATCCTTGGGTGCCACCTTAGTGCTTGCCTATCCAGCTAAACCACGGTCCAGGAGGAAGTACAAACAAGATATCCATAGTCCAATAAGAGTTTTATGGGACAACAGGGATAAGAATGAACAGCTAGTTATTTGGGATAGGGGGAATTTTCCTTTTATTCTACACATATGCCAAAAAAAAAAAAACAACTTCTTTGTTTTAAACTTCTGTTGTGATAGTGTCTTTATTTGTGTGAGACATGTAAGTGACCTAGGAATAACTCCTGAAGTTAGCCATGGAAACAATGTAAAATATCCTGGGAAGTCAAATACAGAGATGGTCTTTGCAATTTTCAGTTGTTTTATTGCCTAAGAATGCAATTTCTATTGTAATTATCATTTATTTAATGTCAATAATGTGTTTCTACTGCATATTCATGAAATGCTTCCAAACTTTATATCACTATATTTTACTCTCTGGGATTTAAAATAAAATATAAAAGGTACACCTCTGATTTTTTGCATTCCAGTAGACTTACTCTTTGTTCACAGCATGACCTGTGCCATTCTATCTCATTTTTATGTTGCTTCCTCAGCATGGAATTCTCCCCACATATTTCCACATTGTATCATGTGTTGCCCACAAACTTTGTATATAGGTAACCCTACAAGTCTAACTTTTGTTCATCCTTTAATCTTTATTTTATTTTATTTTACTTTATTTTATTTTATTTTTTATTTTTTTTAAAGATTTTATTTATTTATTTTAGAGAGAGATAGCATGAGAGGGGAGAAGGTCAGAGGGAGAAGCAGACCCCCGGCAGAGCTGGGAGCCTGATGCGGGACTTGATCCCAGGACTCTGGGATCATGACCTGAGCCGAAGGCAGTTGCTTAACCAACTGAGCCACCCAGGTGCCCCTAATCTTTATTTTAAACATGATTTCCCCTGGATCCTAATCTGTGGATACATTACTGAAGAGCCTTATAAAAGGCATCCATAGAGATAACTGAAAAGGCTTTGAATTGTTTTTCTCAAATGAGCTTATAAATGCATACTAGTTGACTCTTTAGAATCTGCTACAACCCTGGAGAACTTGATTGCTTTTCGTTTGGTTATAATATTTCTTTTACCACTCTGATGCTCACGTATTTCCTCGACTTACAGAAAGCAATCATTCTTTGTCTTTTATTTGCCAATATAAGAACTATGGAAACATCATGTTTGCTTTTTATCCCAGTCTTCTTTGAATGCCATTGTTTGTGCAAATTGTAGGCAAACAAGAAAGAATTCACGGTTAATTTGCATTCAAATAAGCTAATATTCAAATATTTGCTTATTCTGAAATTGACAAAAAAATTTGTCAATTAAATTCAATGGAATTTCAAGAAAGCAATGAAGAAAAGAACTGCAATTTCTGATTAGATATAAATCCAGACATATAGAATATTTACTGAATAAACCACTAAACTCATCTGACCAAGATTTTCACACATAGTAAGGATATATTGAAATCATATATATACATATTACAATGGTTTGTCCCACAAGGTCTGAGAATTTAAGTATAGTGACCAGGTAGATATGTTTTCCTTTTACAAATGAATCTGTATGGGAAGACTTTCTCAAAGTCCTAGTTATAACAGAAACTTCTTCTTATCATGAAAACTATTACTAAAGCTATATAAAGAATAAAATGTGAGAATGCCATGTTTCCCAAGAAATTGATAAACATTTGACTAGTTATGAACATGGTCAACCTGCTGTGAATAAATGAAGTTGGATTTCACCCATTCATTCATATCCACTATTAGAAAAATGACAGGAAACTACTTATATATCCAATGTGATTATAATCTGATAATTTACAATTAGTAGATACAAACAATAATCCTTTACCCAACATCAAAAAATATATAAACCAAATGTTGAACTAATTAGGTATACTAACCATGATAGAACGCATTTAAATCTGAGTCAAAGTGGGCAAGGAATGAAGAATTCAGTTATAGTAATGTGAGAGAGAAAGAATTTAACTATCCCCAAAGTTTTATATTGTTTGACTTCTAGGAATGAGGGCTGGAGGAAGGAGGTAGAGAGGGTTTGGGCTTTCTGAAAATGCTGACAACTATCTGCAAATAGTAATTTTTAGGTGCTTTATACACTTATATACTCATACACTTAATATACTCATATTATGAACATCTGCAGCTAATGGTCATATGCAACTCATCAATGAATTGAAATTTATTAGAATGAAGATAATCATTTCCTGTGTTGCTTTCAAGAGTGCATGTATTTTTCCCCATAGTTGTATCTAACAATATCTCAAATAAAACTTATAACACTCTTGAGTCCTGAGAAGCACGTTAAAATAAGTCAATACGTTATGAATAAATCTCAGGATTATTTTAAACAGTTATTTATAGCCTCTAATACAATGAATTACCCCGTGCTTGTCAAGACCTGATAATTATTAAGGAAATTAAATATGATATAAGAAGACTAATGAAAATGGCAGGGATAACTATTGGGATGAAGTAAGCAGTATGAGATTTCAGTTGTCAGCACATCACATATCTTTTTGGAAGAATACCATAAATCAGTGGTTCATACTATGACTCCAATTAAAACCAGAGACTTTGTTGGAAAAACACTCCCCCCAAGCTTTGTAGGTCCTGTCAGAACACAGAAAACCTGACACATAGTGCTTCAAATATTTATCACAAATCTACGAATAAAGAAATCAGACATGGAACGTAGCAAATTTCCCTGATTTCAAATTCTTAATTTTGCCTTTATCTGTGTATATATATTTTAACTTTAGTGCAAATGTCTCTTTTTACAGGAAAATTTGAAATGATATTTAAAGAGAATTTTGAAATACTTAATACTTGTTTGAAAATAAGAATACCATATTCTTCTTCCATATCCCTTCCTCATGTTGTTTACTTGCCATAATTCGTTTGTTGTTTGAAAATTCCTATCATTTATATTGTATATATATATATAATTATTGAATATGTATAATTATTGTATGGGTAAACATATGTAAATATTATATGTATGTATGATTAATACATTATTAAGTAATCACATACAAGTTATAAAGCTAACTTTTAAAATATATGTTGACTCTTTTCTCCTGAATGACTTAATACAAAATAGCTTAACTACTTCACTAGAATATTTTAGGTTAAAAACTCTGCAACATCTTGAAGGCACAATCATATATATATGACTATCTCTCCTCACACTTAAACTTTACAGTGATAACTGATATATCAGGATCAAGAAAAATGATATAACTGAAGTATTGGATGCTCATTCCGCTATAACAGTGAACACATACAATCCAGGGACAATTGTAATTTTTGTCACCCAATAAATAAGACAACAAATTAATGCCTCTATAATATTCAATAAATTTAGAAACTGCTGATTTTCTTAATAATCTGCTGATGATATTACTGAGGAAGTATCTTCAAAGCAAACAAAAGAAAGTGAAGGAAGGTCCTTGTTTTGATATGAAATGAAATCTTCGAGGTAGGAAAGTACAAAATTAAATGGAAGTTATTTTCAGAGTTGCTTAAATTCTGCAAAGGTCTCTATGCTACACATGAGTGTCTTACTTGTGGTTGGGTAAAAGAATCTTAATTTAATGGGTTAGGGGACATTTTTGGATGGACCATGAGGTATGCCATATTTTAACTAAGTTTTCATTATCAGCTTCTTTTATATTCATCAGAAACACTTTCTTTAAACATAGGCTTGGCTTGCAAAAATATACATTTCCAGTCGTCAATTTTGTGTCGATTTTGTGGCTCACTGGAGTGGAAGTTTTTTCCAACTACAGAGGCATCAAGGCAAATTAACACAAACCAAGTGCACAAACAGAATGAGTGTATGTTGGTTCTACCTCCGTTAAAAACAGTAAGAAAGAAAAGATCATTACATATTTCTATTTTTCTGATATCTCAAGAATTTTTGGCTTATAGAAATGTATAATCTAAAATAAAAATGCATATTTTTTGCTTGATATCTTAGGAATTCTAGGCTGGTAGAAATACGTAATTTAAGATAAGGAATACAAATTATTTTGCCTAACTAAAAAGTGATCGTGCAGTCTTCTAACATAGGAAGAAAGCCATTAATCAAATTGAAGTCATGTACAGAGAAAAAAAATTAATTCAAACATAATTTAAAATTGAGAAACATTAAAGACTAATAAGGGCATAAAAATGAATTTACACTATATGCATGAAATTAATTCCATTTCAATTTATTCCCAGTAATGAATATATAAAAAGGTTGAAGCTAAATAAGAAATAGTTAAATTTTCTCAAACATTGAGATGAACTTGAATTTATTTACAGTTTAGGACAATATTTTAAGAAATTATTAACTTTTCAGTACCACAGAAGACACTATTTGTAACTTTATCCAAGAGCCTCCCTGGCCTCCATTTCTAAGCTTGCAGGAACGCAGTGTGGTTCAGGTGCCAGGCATAAATGAGTTCAGAGAAGAGATCTTCCCCAGTCATGAGGAAGAAATCATAATTAGACTAAGACAGTTATTGTAATATCACACCTTTTGAAAAAAGTTGTTCATCTTCCAATTCTGCCTATTTTGATATAACAAAAAGTTTGCTGGAGAACAAAGGTCATTTGAAATTCATATCATCAAAATAATCACATAAAGAAATACTGAACGTGCTTGTTCACCTAGGCACATTATCTCTACCACCTCTCAGACTTTTATTTCTTACTTCTTCTATTTCAACTGCATTCTAGCTGCTTTACCAGTATCTTTCTTATTCCAATCAAATTCATCGTCTTTGCAGTTGACTGAACAAGATATTAAAAATGCAAATCTGATCATGTCAATTCCCTGCTAGAATTCACTCAGTCACTCTCCAATTATCTACAAGACTCAATCTTCACCTTTCGAAAGGAAATCCTCTAATAACCCATCTTCTTTTCCCCAGGATGGTTAAAAACACCTATTTTTTACTTAAAAACATCAATATATGTGACTTCTCAGGGAAATGAGTGTCTTGACTACTGTGGTAATTTATTTATTTCTCTACAGTCAGTACACAGGGCAACACATATAACATGAGGGAAACATTATTAAGACTTGAAGAATACTGGAATTAATGAGGTAGCTATAATTATTTAAAGGGAGTTACTAACTTCCATTGTGAAGGTTTAAATAAATCTCCAATCAAAAAGAAAAACAGATTTTGTGACACATCATTTGTCACAGCATGTACTATCATCCATGTCTGTGGTATGGTCTTTTAAAATCATTTCACACTCAGTTCTAGAGGAAACTTGAGTATTATCCACCCTGTTGTGAAACTCTGAGGGAGATCTTGAGCTTCAGAAATTTTGACTCCCTTAAGGGACATGAGAATCAGAAAGGAAATGGTTATCTTTCATTATACTCTTCTATGATTTCTTTGATAAAATAAATGTCTCCTAAATATTAGCTTCTTAATATATTTTTGAACAGTTTTTGTTGAATCTTTGAACTATTTGTACTGTTTCATTTTATCCTGTGTACCCTAACCCAAAATATATCCTAAACACCAAAGAAATGACCTCATTTATACTACTCTTTCTCCTATCTCACAAGAAAAACAAAACAAAACAAAACAAAACCTTCACATTCTCCATAGATTCACAGACATCGCTAAAAAAGAAATAGCAAAATACTAAAACACAGTGAGTCACTGCTTTCAGAAAATACAGTAAAAGGAAACAAAGTAATCATTCATCTTCAGGAAAATTACTAACTGTATCACTATATTCATCTTTTAGTGTCAAGTTATTACTTTTTCATGTACTTCCACTAACTGTTTTTCAAGACTTACTGTTTCTAAGTAAAATTTAATGATATTTTACCTTAGTCTAATTATAAGTGCAAATTTCAGTGAGTTTTTACAAAATAAACACACCAATGAAACCCCCGCTATGATAAAATATTTAAATGTTGGCAGCCCTCAAGAAGTTCCTTTGTGTTTCTGGTGAGTTATTACTATACATAAAAGTAAACACTTTCTTGACTTTTATCACCATAGATCAGATCACATATTTTTGAACTATAAATAAATGGAATCCTACATTATGTCATACTTTATGTCTGATTTCAACAGCTTAACATTACCTTGTAAGATTTATACAGATCATTAAAGGCAGCAACATTTTTTTCTCATTTCTATATAGTATTCATTGTCTAAAAATAGCACAATTTGTTTATTCATTTCACTTTGTTTAATTCAGTTGTATCTAGATTGAGGCTAATATGGATAATCCAATTATAAACATTCTAGAACATGTGCACACACACACGTTTTAGTTTAAGATTGGACTTATTGGGCCATAGGGAATTCATAAATCTAGTAAAATAGGAAAAGATAAAGCATTTTCCACAGTAGTTTATTTCAATTTTAACACCTGAAGTATATGAATGTGCCATTTATTCTACATGTTGCCAATAATGGCAAAGCTTCCTTTTAAAATTGTAGCCATTCCTTTTAAGATTGAAATACAATGTGGTTTTAATTTGCATTTCTCTGGTAACAAATGTGTTTGAACAAATTGTCACATGTTCATTGGCCATTTGAATTTTATCTTTTCAAATATAAAGTGCCTGTTCAACCTTTTGCCCATTTTTATTGGATTCACTTTCTTTTTAATATTGATATGGTCTTTTATGTTTCCTGTATTTGAATCATTTGTCAGATGTATGTTTTAGAAATTATTTTTGTGGCTCTTTGACTTGCATTTTCACACTTAAGTGTGTCTTTGGTTAAAAAAGAAAGTCTAATGTTAAGTATATGCCGACATTATCAGTATTTTTCTTAATAGTCAATACTCTTTTGTCCTGTTTAAGAAATCCTTGCTTTCTCAAGAACATAAAGATATGCACCTATGTTATTTATCAGTTTTCTTTTTTTTTCCAATTTGTACATACTACTTATTTAATATATATGTACTCATGGTGCAAAGCAGAACAGAGGCATACAAGGTGGTAGCCACAGATACTATGTTTATTTTATTTTTTGACACTATGTTTATTTAAATTACAAGTAATTAAAGTTCAAAATTCAGTTTCTCTCTCTCATTATTCTCACATAATCAAGTGCTTAACAACCATATATGGTTAATGGCTACCATATCAAAGAGATGTAGACTATTTCCATCATCAGAAATTTTTTGACTATGTTTGTAGAGAGTCACTTTTCCTGCCTCACAAATATTTAATTGACCCAATACCCTTTATTAAAAACTATTCTACCCAAATTCATTTATGATGAATATTTGTCATAAAACAACTGTCAATATATGTGCAAGCTTATTCTTGGGACCCCTATTGTGTCCCACTAAATTATTGTCTATTCTTATGATAAAACCACATTCTGTTTACTATGTAAATTATATTAAATATTTCTGTTAGTATAAAGTTTCCAAATGCATTGGTTTTCAAGATACTGGCTATTCTTAGCCCACTGCATTTCCACAAAAACTACAAAAGACATTTGCCTCTCTCTACAATCACCCACAGACAAACAGCTTGGGTTTTGCTGGGGATTGCAGTTAATCTAAAGATCAATTTGAGAATAATTAACATTTTACAGTATTTGATTTCTCCAACCAATGAACTTGGATTCATTTTATTTATATGGGTGCTTAAAATCTCTCAGTAATACTCTGTAGTTGTCTTTGTAGATGTCTGTCATTACATTTTCAGGTATTTGATGTTTATATATTACTTGAAATGGTACATCACCAAAGATGTTGTTTATTGCTTATCTATAAAAATGACTGATTTTGAAAATATTGACATCATATTCTGCCACCTTAAGGACTCATATTAATTCTAAAAATGTGTAACTTTAAAATATTTTCTTATTAAATGATGTTATCAGCAAGTAATAATGTTTTTACTTGATCTTTTTTTTACATGCTATTTATTTATTTACTTTATTTCCTTCATTTCCATGAACTGGACATCCAGTTCAGTGTTGAATTAAAGTGTCAATAGTGAAGATGTTTTGGGGGACCTGGGTGACTCGGTTAAATGTCTGTCTTCAGCTCAGGTCATGATCCCAGGCTCCTGGGATCAAGTCCCAGGTCAGGCTCACTACTCAGCAGGGAGTCTGCTTCTTCCCCTCTCTTCCCCTCCCCCTGCTTGTGCTTCTCTCTCTCTCTCTCAAATAAATAAAGGCAGAGGAAGAAGCAGCAGACACCCTGAGGAGCATGAAGCCAAACAAGGGGCTCAGTCCCAGGGCTGGGATCATGACCTGAGCCAAAGGCAGATGCTTAATGATCTGAGCCACCCAGGAGCCCCAAATAAGGAAAATCTTTAAAAAGAGAGAGAGATGTTTTCCTTCCCTCTGATCTTGAAAAAAATGTTCACTGTTTTTGCCATTAAACTTTGTAACAAACACTGCAACTACTGTGTTCTTATCCTACAATCTTTACCTTAGCATTGTGGTCCATTAGAATTCCAACGGCCAATATCTGTATAATTAATTGGGAGGGTTTTTCTATTAAAAGTCACCAAGCCTAACCATTTGGTAGACTTCCAAATGCCAGGAAATTAACACCTCAAGGAAGAAGCCCTTAACTACTTATTGAATCACAGTGGTATATAAATACTTCTTTTCCCTGAGGCACGTGTTTTGAAGCATTTCCAGAGTTTCCCCATTGAATTAAGCTTCAAATATCCATGTAGCAGCCAGTTCAAAATCTCTTTATGGAGTTCCTTCCCTGTATTGATTTCCCTCATTCTTACTCGTGTTCCCTACAACACCTAAATAAACTACTTCCCATTTACTTTTGGATGCTTGCCTCTGCTTTTGCTTCTGAAGCAATGCAAACCAGGGAAAGTGGGGTTTTTTTCTACTTCTACTTTTTAACAGATTAAGAAATTTCCTTTCTATTCTTACTTGTTAAATATTTTTTTCATTAATAGATGTTAAACTTAAATACGTTTCTCCTTTTTTCCCTATCAATTTAGTAAATTACATTGATTAATTTTCAAACAGCCAGGTAAATTCATATTTCTGGAATAAATGCAAACTTGTCATCAGGCATTACTTACTCAATAAATCACATATTTGGTTTGCTAATATTTTCTTGGGGACTTTTTCATCTGTGTTTAAAAGAGATAAGTCTGTAACTTTTCTTTCTTGCAATGTTTCTTTTTTTTCCTTCTGTCAAAGAAAAATTCCACCAAATGGAATAAAAAAAAACAAGGAAGACATTGTTCAAGGCTACTGCCATAGGGGAGATTGAACTGAACTCCATGAAACAAGAGGAAAATTTCTAAGCACTGGGTGTATTAGTGGAAAAGTACTGGAAGACATTAGAGAGGCTGGTCAATGTGATTAGGCTCTCTTGTTTGCTAAACTGATATTGAAGCTCCTACAGAACCTGGAAGATAGGGGCATTATCTTTCTTGATGATTTTATTTTAAAGGGATGTCTCCCAGGCTCTTTGTAAAGACATTCCTACGCTATAAAATGACAATAGGCTGGAAGAAGATTTGCATTTTAAAGCCACAGAGAAAGGACTGGCAATTACAGGTTTTCTGAAGTAAATTTTCTAAGGGAGAGAGCCTTCAAGAAGAAACCTATTTAATGTTTAGTCAAGCTGAAGGGACAGTGGAAACTTTATGTTTAGAAACTTCTCCGATTCTTTTTTTTTTTTTTTT
>LNAC01000927.1:44383-80503 GCA_002007465.1 Ailurus styani
TTTCTTTCTTTCTTTCTTTCTTTCTTTCTTTCTTTCTTTCTTTCTTTCTTTCTTTCTTTCTTTCTTTCTTTTTCTTTCTTTCTTTTTCTTTCTTTCCTTCCTTCCTTCCTTCCTTCCTTCAATTTTCTCTCTTTTTTTTTCCTTCATGGTACTTTCTTGGTATAGTTGGTAATTTTTTATTGATTGATTTTAGAAAAAAATAATTAAAGATGCTTTAAGAAGATACTGTCATCCCTTTCCTCTCTCAGTGACTACAGAGAGAATCACCTCTAACCCATCAGTGACTGCCTGTGTCAGGGTAGGTGTCTTGTCTTTACAAGGCTCCATGTACATTTATTTTGTTTCAGTCTCTTCAGAAAGCCTCAGGTTTTTACTATGGCCCCTCTTTCTTGACCTCCTGATCAAATTGTAAGGCTCCCAAAAACTCATCTGTCCTTTTAACTTACTTTCTCTTCAGATCCTTCACCTTCAGTCTTTCACGGATCCTCTATTCCTGCCTTCCGTGAGCCTCCCTTCTTGCAAGGATCTTGCCTCTGAAGCACTGACTACTTTGTCACCTTATGACACTTTTGAACAAAACCTTTTTCTAAATTAATTTATGGCTTTTCTTGTTACTCATGGCAGAAGCAATGCCTAATACAAGCTACTCTAACATAGCCAGCAGAGGAAATCTGCTCTCACTTATTTTTTTGCTACTTTCCTTAAATTGAAACAGAATTGTTTTTAAAATATTTCAGAGATATATTGAGCTGCAATTTATTTTTATTATAGTGGCGAGTAACTCTTGATGATTGTGCTCAAGCAGATTTGTTAAAATCTCAAGTTGTATTAAATTTTTTTTTAAGATTTTATTTATTTATGTGAGAGAGAGAGCATGAGAGGGGAGAAGGTCAGAGGACAAAGCAGACTCCCTGCTGAGCAGGGACAATGTGGATGTGGGAATTGATCCTGGGTCTCCAGGATCAGGACCTGTGCTGAAGGCAGCCGCTTAACCAACTGAGCCACCCAGGTGCCCTCAAGCTGTATTAAATCTTAAAAAATAATTTGTAGAAACATAAGATTTTTTTTTTAAATAAACATGACTTCTCTCTTTTTTTAAAGCAAACCAACTGGACTGAGAACAACAATGTCTTTTTATAGTGGTTGTTTTCATTGGGTTATTACTGCTTCTACCCATGAGTAGAACTATTATGTGTTTTGAATAATTAAAAAAGATCTGTTGCTTGTTGATTTTGGATTTGTTTGCATGACATATTGAATTAAATATTCAGTTAGTGAATGACATATGGCATTTCTTCACTGAAACATGGCAAACGTGGCTTTTTCTTGGTGCACAGACCTTGTTTTCAACCAATTTTATAAGCTGTGCAGGATGAGTGAATTCAAGAATAGATTGTTCAAGATTTACAAATCATATACATTCAATGATTGTTTTTTGCACAAAGTAAATCTAGACTCATGGATAATAAATATTTATGAAGATGAAACCTTTTCAGAATTCTAAATTGAGAAGCCATATGCTGGCTAACTGTCTCGTTGTAACTTTCTTCTGTCTTTGGTAGTTTGATATTTCCAGTTTACAACATTTTTGATGGCTCCACACTAGCTCAATTTTATCTCTTGTTGTCAGTAAGACATGACATCTGAAAAATGCACATCACTGTGACATTCAACAAAGTATTAACTAATCCAATTGTGTACATTAATATTATATCTATATGTTAAATACATAAAATTTTGTGTGTGATTCCTATTAGAGAATTTAGCATGAAATTTTATCTCGTATCATTTGGGTATTTCCCCATATTTCAGCACCTCAAAAAAAAAAAACTGAAAGCAAAATCAATAGAATCATTAAATGCTGTTTCATGTAAATAGGTGGAAACAGGTTAAAAGTGATGATAGTGAAAAAGAAAACAACCCCTTTTTTTTTTTTCTCAACTTTTTGGTATAACTCCACTGGCAATGATGATGGGAAGTACTGGATAGAGTACAAGAATAATTCTGAAGATGGGACAATGATGTACATTTTAAGCTCTTTGAAGGTAAAGATTTTGATCTATAGACCTTCCTCATATATTTTTCATGTAGCCCTATGCTTCTTTGCATACCAGAAGTCAAGTGTATATTTCATACTTATGAATTGGTATTTCATCAGATTTCCTTAAAACTTAGCTATAACAGAGACAATAAAGACGAGTGGTCTTCCAATACTGCTTCTTGCTCTTGCTCACTAGAAGGGAAAAAATTTGTATTTTTACTTAGTTTCTGTTCTTCTTGATTTATGCATAGGAATCTTACTCCCAATATGGTAACTTTGTATTGTGTTAATTTTGCTAACTTAATTTCTCAGATTTCCCTTTCTCATATGGTTCTGGGTAAAGTCAGCCATAAGAGAAACATGTGTGATATCTGGAAGGCCAAGGCCAAAATGAATAGCTGACTTTATTTATTTATTTATTTATTTTTAATATTCTGAAGGTAAAGTAGAGCCAAGAACTTTTGCAGCTTATGTAAATTTTCATCAGTGTACTAGATTATCTTGTTGATGTAGGGAAGTAGTTGGGCCGTTGGTTTCCAAGGTTCTTGATAGGTCCTGTGCTTCAGCCTCTGCACAACATGGCCAAGGAACCTGTGTAGCTCTTTGGTAAAGGGTGCTCAGATTACAGCATAAGTTTCTCACATCATTAAAACTGGAAGCAATGAGCAACAGATGTGGGTTTTACTTTGTTTTTATGAGTCTCATTTTGTTCTCATGGATTCATCTATATCATAGGTCCTACTTATCCTCACCAGTTACAGTCTGTTTTTCCTCACAAGTTGACATCTAGGATTTCTTTCCATATCCTGACCTTGACTTCAAGTCCAACATCAGAAGTAGAAGCAATAGCCTTAAATAAACTGCTTAATCTTCTCTGATAATTATGTAAGGCCAAATCCCTATAACAAGTCTCTTACTCTATATTACTCATCGTGGTTCTTATTCTCTGGTCAAACCTGAAATCATACATAATTGGATACCACAAGTGGTTTTAAGGGATCAGACCTTAAGAATTAGTTCTCTGAAGTGGTTGTAGGCTATAAGGAATTGTTTCTTCAGTCTTCTTAGATTTGAAAACATTAATGACTTTTCCCAGTAGTAATTAGGTTCATGGTAGTTCATGGCATGCCTTGACAAAAGAGATATTTAAATTATCATCTGGAGAGATCTATAATCAAGTGCTCCATAAGGCAAGTCTTTGGATGGCTATGTAGTTGCTGCCACAGAATCCAGTAGTAAAAATAAGGGAGTGCAAGGGGGTTGGTTGGTTTCCTAAGTATGCTAGTGGTTTGGGGGAAGTAAACTGATAAACTTAGTACCAAAATCTCATCTCAATTTTGGGTCCAGGTTAGAGACAAAAACCCTTTTATGATCTCCTAAAATGAAATGCTTATCTTCTCTATCCATTGAATTTAGATTTTTAGAAGTCAAACCTAAGTCGTATCCGACAAGTGAGTAAATTGCAATGCAAATTACATTTGTAACATCATGGGTGTCTTTTGTTAAAATTAGGGTATTGATTTGGAAGAATAGGGAACCTCAAATTTAGTGCAGAACCTTATGAGCACAGTCTGTTGAAGCTGGGGACTTTGACCTCATAAATTATCCTGAAATACTTTTACCATTAAAAATAGATTTACCTTCCTCTTTGCTTGCATACCTGTAATGGTCTCCTCTGAAGTATTTGACTTGTGGTGAACTGCTGATACTCCTTAATAACTATCCCATCACCTTTTATTGTTTCTGAACTTTTAATTAGATTCAAGTCCTGGCAGGCCAGAAGAGGTAAACCCAAAAGTATGACACATAGGAAGATATAATAAGCATCAAAATAATTTTAAGACTTGCTAATTTGTATTAGCAGAAATTCTGAAAATATGCATGGGGATAAATCCTAATGGTATTGGAACAGAGTGGAATAAATATAATGTTGGACTGGGCTGAATTCTTTCATATGAGCACACTAAGCAGAGATTCTCTTTTAAGGTGTTATCATGATGGGTTGAGAACAGTTCCAGCACTGCACTTAGGTGACCAAAATAGACCACAGACAGAGACCAGTGGAGATGAAATGATCAACGGAGATAAAATGATAGAATTTCCTGGGTATTTTATAGACGAAAGGTATCTAAAGGCTTAGGATATTTAAAAACCTATAATGGACTAATCATATAAGACTTACTTATAAATTCTCCAACCTTATACTAACTGCATTCACTGAAAGGACACAGAGGAGGCTCCCTTTATCAAGATGGTAAGAAATCCATACAAGAATGAAACTTAAGAATTCTTAAGAATTCTTTGGTGTCTGTTCTTCACAAACAGAGCTAGAGGAGCTGGGCCTGCACAGAAGGTTTGTCAGACCCACATGTTGCTGCAGTTCCTTATATCACTGTGGCTCTGCCGGCTTACTTTGTTGCCAGGGAATGGCATCAAGGCCTGAAGTTCCTCCACTTCCTACTGAAACACATCATTCAGGTTCTCCAAATCCTGAGCCAAGTGGGTATGTCATTGCGGTGAAGCTTTTCCTGCCCATCGTTAATATTACTGAGATTTGAGTTAGTCAAAGAAAGAAACGGTTTCCAGTTCGAACTTCCGAGTTCCAAGATGTCCATGATTTCCCTGAGTCCCTTACTTTGTATCTATCTTTTCCACCCAGCTGCCAGCTTGCTAACTTTAGGTCCTGTATCAGACACAAAAGTGTCAGTCTTACATACAGACTTTAACTCACTTCCAAAATTTGGTAAGGTCTAATTTTTCTACTATAAATTTCTTTTTTTTTTTTAAAGATTTATTTTTTATTTATTTACTTGACAGAGAGCAAGATCACAAGTAGGCAGAGAGGCAGGCAGAGAGAGAGGAGGAAGCAGGCTCCCCGCTGAGCAGCAGGGAACCCCATGTGGGCCCCTATCCCAGGACCCTGAGATCATGACCTGAGCCAAAGGCAGAGGCTTTAACACACTGAGCCACCCAGGCGCCCACTACTATAAATTTCTTATTCTACATCATTCATGGTGATTCTGATTCTCTGATAAACCCTTACTGAACATCCCTCTATAATTCTGAAATACAGGGATTATACACCTTCTCTTCAACATGTATAATTATAGTGTTAAATTTAATATTATCAGGGCTCTTGGGTAGCTCAGTCGGTCAAGTGTCTGACTTTTTTTTTTTAAGATTTTATTTATTTATTTGATAGAGACAGAAAGATTACAAGTAGGCAGAGAGGCAGGCAGAGAGACAGGGAGAGGAGGAAGCAGGCTCCTGGCTGAGCAGAAAGCCCGATGCGGGCCTCGATCCCTGGACCCTGAGATCATGACCTGAGCCGAAGGCAGTGGCTTTAACCCACTGAGCCACCCAGGTGCCCCAAGTGTCTGACTCTTGATTTTGGTTCAGGTCATGACCTCAGGGCCGTGGGGTTGAACCCCATGTTGGGCTCCCCACTCTGGTTTCTCTGCCTCTCCCTTTTCACCTCCCCCCACTCACACACTTTTGCTTGCAGGCTCTCTAAAATAAATAAATATATTTTTAAAATTAATATATAAATATTATACCTAAAATAATCAATGATTTATTTGTTTCTCTGTGAATGTGGTCTAATAGAAAACTTGCTGTCTCTGAATATAATAGGAAAACATGGCTGAGCCTATACCAAAATAAGAAATATAATTAGGAGGAGTTGCTGCTCATTCTAGACAAAATGTCTCTTTGGGTCAAAAGTAATAAGAAGTCTTGATCACTTTTAGGTTTATGGTCAGTGACATTAAGGAGTCATCTTTACACATATAGGGTCTATTTTATGGGTAAGTATGTATGAAATGTCATATTTGAAAAAGAATTTGATAAAAATAAAACTGCATTTCTATCCTATAAAGTCCAACGAAAGAACAGAGATATAATCAGGAATATATTTGGATATGGCACAACTGATGACCTCCATCTTTTGCCCATGTTCATGTCCCAAATGATGACAGGCTAAATTTCTTACAACTACTGGAATTGGGAGGGCAAAGGAGGGGGATGTTAAAGTGTGGGCTGGAAGGCAATGCTGGTTGGGAAAATTGCAGGAAAATTCTGATCAGGGAAATTAAATGTGGCTTTTTGCTTTCTCAATATTCACCTAGTCAGTTCTCCTTGGATAGGCTAACACAGTTAGCATCAACCAAATGGGAACTCCTAGAATCCGTTTCTAGTTGCTAGAAGTTCTAACTAATCATAGGACCAAATTAGTTCCTGCTCCTATTGAAGCCAGATTAGTTAACTACCACCAAGCATTGCCAAAACACAGCCAAGACAAGGATAGATTGGATTGTTTAGCTGTCCTTCCCTTACTTAGCCCCTAGCAAGCTACCTGCATAGATTCATGCAAGTCATTAATTAAGCTCCAGTAACCTGAACCCATATTTTCGAACCACATTTTTGAACCACATTTTTTGCATTATGATTGTGTTTCTTTGTAGTTGCTGATCCTTCTCTTGGACATAATCCTGAATTACCAAAGGGCTTGATCATTTCATTTTTTTAGCCAATACAAAAAATAACAAAATAGTGAATGCTAAAATCTTCTCTCATCCCATCTCACTCCTCTTCCTGGGATAATTACATTCACGAAGGTAAAAATGGGCTTGTTTCAAAGGTATCACTGGTTACTGAATAATTTGGAATAAGTGGTTATAGAACCTATTTTCCTGACCACAGAAGACCTTAACTGGAGAGGTAAAAAAGGTTTAACATTATTAAATCATGTTAATTTTTTAAAATAATTACATAGAACTGTACATTTTATATTACTAAATTGTGATAATGTTTTCAATTTAAAATTGCTATAAGATTTTCTTTTCCTATAGAATCACCAGATAAACGCTGATGGCCCCTGCAATTTTAGCCAAGAGCAGAGAAAAATAATTCTCTGTAGTAAATATTTTATAATATTCTCCAAGCAGTTCTTATTTAAAATCCTGATTAACTGTTAAATATAAACCCATTTGTATTAAAAAGATGTATATGTAATTATACATGCATACATATATGTATGTATCTGTATCTATGTGCATATAAACATAGAGATTTGAATACACACAATTAGATCCATACACATGCACACACACATACACACACTCTGTATATATATATATATATATATATATATATATATATATATTTATATATTTTCAGTTGAATAGTTAAATATTCTTTGAAACTTTTTCCACAGTATTTAAAAGCTCAGATTCTAGAAATAGAGATTCTGGATTTGAATCCTAACTCCACAGTTGAGTAAACTCACTCAAGTTACTTAACTTCTCTCTCTTTTTTTTTTTTTTAAGATTTTATTTATTTATTTCACAGAGGGAGAGAGATCACAAGGAGGCAGAGAGACAGGCAGAGAGAGAGGGGGAAGCAGGCTCCCCGCCGAGCAGGGAGCCCGATGTGGGCCTCAATCCCAGGACCCTGAGATCATGACCTGAGCCGAAAGCAGAGGCTTTAACTCACTGAGCCATCCAGGCGCCCTCAAGTTACTTAACTTCTCAATGCCTCAGTTTACTCATCTGCATATTGGGGATAATAGTGACTAGTCCATAAAGTAGTTGTGAAGATTTCAGGAGTTAATCAACGTAAGATCTGAGAACAGTATCTGTCACACATTAAACATTAAACTCTGTACGTGCAACTCTGTTTTATCTGAATTTTAACATTTTTTCTCTACAAAAATAAAATGGGTTTATATATATATATATTTTTAAATAAGGGATTATAGATTTGATTCACAAAAGAAGAAAATAATGCAACTTCTCTGCAATGTCTTATTCTCACTACATCTCTATTGTTCATATTTGCAAGAAACACTTCCTAAAACTGTGGGTGCCTATATAACCCCCTGTTCTGTAGCACTGGCTATAATAATAAACCAACTAGTCTCTCAGATGACACGATGTTAAATTTGAATGACATTTTACATAAGAATTTGATTTTTTCCCAGTAATATATCTAGATAAAGAAGTTATTTTGACATTGCATAAGTTAGAAGTGAAACTATTACATAATTCAAATGACTAGAGTTAAGACAAATTGCATCTGGATGAGACGACAGCCCAACCTGAAAGATATTTTATCCCTTAATAGATTTAACTGTGAAAAATTATTTTAAAAAAGAAAGATAAAATTATTTGTTCTACTTTGAATGCCTTTTACCAAGAGGAGTAAAACAAGGTAGAAAAAGAACAAGTATAAAAATGTAGAAGAAATCCCCTTTTTGGATTTTATATCTTTGAAATTAGATTGCTCTTCTTTAGTATTTGTCTTTACAAATAAAGATGCTCCAAGAACAAGACTATAAATAATTTTAAAATAGAGATTTAAGTGCAGTCATCATATATTTGTACATTTCTCAATATTGTTTTTATCTATTTCTGTATAATCAATTAATTGAAATCCATGAAACTATATTGCAAAGGTGAATGCTATTAATTAGAAATTATTTCTATTAATTCATGTTAATTTAGAAATTAGAAATTCTAATTATTAATTAGAAGTTAGAAATACAAATATATCTATGGAATCCTATTATGTGTATATTATTAAGCTACACAGTGAGGGAAAGAAAGGGTGGAAAAATAATGAAGTCATCTATATACTAGAGTGTTTTTTTTTCAGAATAAAAATTAGAAAATCAGGTCTGTGTGTGTGTGTCTGTGTGCATGTTTCAACTACATAATCTTGTACACTCCAGGTAAGAGCATTTTACTTAAAATCTCCTGTCCATATAATAAAAACTATTATACATTCTCCTCTCTATCTCAGAGTAAGTTCAATGTGCTATGTGAGATCACTTTTATTCATTTAAGGGGAGAATATTTAATTTACAACATTCAGCAGCCAGTTGGGTTCCATTGTAGGAAGGAGTAAACCCTCTTTTTCATTTGCCAGGAAAAGTTATAGTCAAATATTCCTCCCTCCAGATTGTTTATGTTAATAAATATGGTTATTTTAAAACACTTTACTCATTTTTTTCTGGGGAAAAATAATTTTACATGAGATTAAAAGTGCAATTCAAAATCTTACAAAAAGCAGTACAAAGATTTTAACCCATAACTTCATTATGTAATACAAGGAGAACAGAAGTCAGTAAAATTAAATGACAGTTTTGCCTTAAGATTAAATGAGTTCCTGACATTAATCTTTATTACCATGGCTGATGGTAAATTATCAATTCCAAGGACTCTTTTTATTGTACATAATTATTCAGATTTACCAAGTGTCTCTAAAGAAGATGTTATCAAATAACTTGTTCAAATTCACTGTTGTAAATAATTAGGACAGGATGGTTTTCAGCCAAGGTAGTATAAAAAATAAATAGAGCACACAGGAATGTCTGACAAGGTAATATGTCCATAAAATCTATCAACTTTCTGAGGCACTGAGAAATTTCTATTGTCAGCATGATATTCTCTATTATGTCTATGTATGGATATAACATTAAGAATGAATAGATCAAAACACATATCTAAGATATGCTTTCTTAATAGTGGAATTAAAGATAACAGAATTGAAATATTTTTGAAGTAAATTGTGTTAAAATGGACAACTCAATAGAATTTGAATAGAAAAAAATGCATTATTTTCTTCTCTTGACCATAAAAGTAGATTTCAACTTTTTGGAAAATTTATCTTTCAGAAAATGTTATTGTTGAAAAGTGTTCTGGTAACAACATGTCCTCTTGCATCCATGCCTATCTACCACAGCCTAAGAAAAAATGGATCTGACTTTTTGCCTACATCTACAGAAACATTATGCTCTTTATTTTTTTATTTTTTATTCTTTGCACATTGCGCTCTTTAGAATAAAAGCATGAACATACATATGCAATGTGAAAACCTGGGGCAGATGAAAACCAAATGACCCAAGAAAGTTAAGACCTTGATTCAAATTATCAAATAAAAGTGAATTAATTTTGATAAGGTTAATTTTATTGACTGGATATTACTAACACTGCATTTTAAGACGGGATAGTTGATCCTCAAATCACTCATAATGTGTTGTTAACTTGCACAAACAAAAAAGCATTCATAGACTTAAATAACTCTTCAAGGTCTTGGTGAGGATCCCTTTGAGATTGTTTCTCCAGGAAACTCTGCCTCATCTCCAATCAGCTGTAATTTCTTAGTCCTCTGAATTCCCAAGAGACTTTTTAATCTTTCCCGTTCACTTGTAAATGAATCATAGATGAGAGGATGGCATTTATTTAAACCTGTCATACTAATTTAATTTCCTGTGTGTTTTGTTTTGCCTACTAGATATTAAACTTGCAGGTGGAGTGAATTGTCTCTTATCTTTTGTATTGGGGTACCGTGGCAGATCCTTGGTTGTTCGTGATTTTTCCCTACCTTGTCATTATATACACACACTAGTTTTCTCTGTATTCCTTCAAAGAGTAATGTAAAGTACAATTTGTAATTAACTAGGACCTCACCAATCTCCATAAGTACTAATTTGTCTGAATCCCAATTTCTTCAGGAAAAACAAAGAAAACAAAACAAAAAAACTGTCAAATGCATATGTATAAAAAGCAGTTGCCTTATTTTTAAGAATATGTTATTTATTTGTTTGTTCGTTTGTTTATTTATGCCTTATTACTGCAACTGGATGCCTATATCTCCCACTCCCCGTCATCCATTTGCCCATCCTCAACTCTTTCCCTTCTGGTAATCATCAGTTTATTCTTTGTATTTACGTATGGGTCTGTTTCTGATTTTTGTTTGTTTTTTAGATTCCACATGTAAGTGAAATCATATGGTTTCTCTTCAAGTCTTTCTCTGTCTGACCTGTTTCACTTAGCATAATACATTCAAGGTCCATCCATGTTGCCACAAGTGGCAATATTTCATTCTCTCTAATGGCTCAGTAGTAAGTATTCTAGTGTGTGTGCTGTGTGTGTGTGTGTGTGTGTGTGTGTACAACATCTTCAATCCATTCATCCATCAATGAACATTGGTTATTTCTGTGTATGAGCTATTGTAAATAGTGCTGCAATAAACGTAAGACTGCATGTATCTTTTCAAATTAGTGTTCCTTTTCTTTGGATGAATACTCAGAAGTAGAATTGCTGGATCATACAGTGGTTCTATTTTTTAAATGTTTTTTGAGAAATACTCTCTGTTTTCCATACCAGCTGCACCAATTTACATTCCTAACAAAAAATGTCCAAGGAGTCCCTTTTCTTCACATCCTCACCAAAATTTATTATTTCTTGGGGCACCTGGGTAGCTCAGTCAGTTCAGGTCTGCCTTCGGCTCAGGTCATGATCCCAGGTCCTGGGATCGAGCCCCACTTCGGGCTCCCTGCTCAGCAGGAAGCCTGCTTCTCGCTCTGTCCCTCACCCTGCTCATGTCCTACCTCTCTCCCTCTCTCTCAAATAAATAAATAAAATCTTTTTTAAAAATTTATTATTTATCTTTTTCATACTAGCCTTTCTGACTGGTATGTGGCTTTGATTTGCATTTCCGTGATAACTAGTGATGCTGACCATCTTTTTATGTGTCTCTTGATCCCCTGTATGACTTTTTTGGAGAAAGGTCTCTATTTCTTACTGAGCCTAGTGAAAGGTTTATCAATTTTGTTTACCTTTTCAAAGAATTAGTTTCACTGATCTATTTTATTTTTTAGTCTCAATCCCATTTATTTTCATTCTGATCTTTTTTTTCTTTCATTTAGCTAACTTTGGGCTTTGTTTATTCCTCTTTTTCTAGTTCCTTTATGTATAAAGTTAGATCATTTGAGATTTTTCTTGTTTCGTGAGGTAGGCCTGTATTGCTATAAACTTCCCTCTGAGAACTGCTTTTGCTGCATACCATGGATTTTGGAATGTTATATTTTCATTTTCATCTGTCTCAAGGCATTTTCTGATTTCTCATTTGATTGCTTCCCTGACACGTTGGTTGTTTTGTAGCATTTTGTTTAATCACACATTTGATTTTTTTCCATTTTTCTTTTTGTGATTAATTTCCAGTTTCATAACATTGTGGTCTGAAAATATGTTTGATATGATTTCAGTATTCTTAAAATTTATTGAGACTTATTTTGTGGCCTAATATAGGATTTATCCTGAAGAAAGTTCCACAGCTACTTGAGAAGAATGTGTATTCTGCTCCTTTGGGATGGAATGTTCTGGATATATCTATTAAGTCCATCTGATCTATTGTGTCATTTAAGGACTATGTTTCCTTATTGCTTTTCTGCCTGGATGCCCATCCATTGATATAAGTGGGAAGGGTCTTCCTACACTGCCATCTTGAAATACCCTCTCCAGTTTTGTTTTGACCATCAAAATTCTTTTCATAAATATACGATACTATCAAGTCTCCGTCTTCTCTAAATCCCTGTTTTATGTTGAGGCAGATGTGCATATGCAGAGGTAATACATTTTGTAGTAAGTTTCCTTGATAGTATTTTTTTTCTTACAGCTCAATAACCTTATACTGCTCTATTTTATAGGAAGCAGAAAATTTTATGAGTTCAATTTAGTTTGTATTCTACAGCAGTAACTGAAATCATGATTTTGCTCCATTTGCTTACAAATAAGCAATTTATGGCTTGAATGAACTCTTTCAGTGATTACACTCTTCGGCAGGAAGACATGGTATTTAATATCTTTAAAAATAAACATACCTCTGGTAAATTTAGGGAACCATATGATGACTAACGTGAGAATATTCATGTTGCAAAGGGGCAAAATAAATTTGCATTTACACAAGAATAATTTTTACACAAGAATGGACTAATTGTGGTGATATTATTACCAATGACAGTGTCCTTACCCAGGTAGCTCCCTGAAATAATAAGTGCATATTCTACCTAATTAATGGGAAGTCTAAAATATGTGATGACAGCATAAGTAAACTGCTTTGAGGTATCTGTGAGAACAGCATTATTTAAATACATCTTAATTTGATGTTCAAATGAAAATAATTCTTCATTTGCTTTTTGAACATAGTAACTACTCCTGCTTTTATTTTCTGATAATTAAAAGGTATATGATTTTGGCGAACAATAGCATAAAGCATTTTTTATTTTGATGTATGAGTTCAAAGAGGAAATTAAGTACTCCAACCTATCTATATTTTTTAACTTTTTCTTTCTAATTATGAGTAAGTAACACATTTAGAAGCTAAATATGAAGTTAAAATATCTCTTTAGATAAAATATATGTTTCTCTGTTTGTTTAAAAGACATTATTTTCTACAGTCTCAATGTGACTATAAGCTGCTATTGCCTTAACATAAATTGTATAAAGTAGTTAAAATGCTTCAGAAGATACCTTAAAATTTTTAGTAATTTAAATTGAGTCCAGAATTTTGAAAGCATGTACATTACTATTTTTTAAATTATCAGACAACTATAACAATTAAAAAATTCTATAATAGAATCTCCACTGACTGGATTATTTAAAATGAAATTTATTAGATGATACTGTTATTGGCTAAATTAATTTCAGCGGAAATGTAGCTGATATATTGGCAATCATAAAAATTGTATAATTTACATGTTTTGAGTTGTTACATGAGGTTATGTCATCAAATGTCTAAATAATTCAGTATATGGGTAGGAATTTACAAGTATGGATTAATTCATTTTCTCTTTTTTACCAGTCTGAGTGGTTTAAATGTTTTAGGTTAAATATATCTAGAGCCATAAAGATAGTTCAGAAAAATAATGTTTTTTCCATGCTATGACTCTGAAGCATTGACTTTTGAATTTAAATATCACTCAGATTATTAATTGCAAGATAACATCACATTCCTCATATATATGACATCATTTATCTATCCACTCTATCAATATTTATGGTTCTTGGTAATAGAAACATTGTCACTTTCTTTTTTAATTGTGACCATTTTAAATCCAGAAATATATTAGAATTAAACTCAACCTGGCAATTGTTAATACAGATGGTTTTATTGTCCTTTTATAAGAATAGACCTTCAGAGAACATAGGCAATCCAGGATCCAGGATCCTCTGCTAATCTCAAACATGTGTATGAGGTTCGTTGTTGTTTTCCCCAACACTTAGCTCACAAGACTTTCCTTCCAACAGAACATTAAATAAGCTTCTCTCAAGTTCAGCCCATTCCTGAGAAAACATCCATTACGTTTATGGAGTGGCAGAATGAGAGGGGCATTACCAGGACAGAGTGGATAACACCACTTTCCAGATGCCTTTTTTTTTTTTTTTTTTTTTGGCCTAGGAGAGATTCTCTCATTTTAGCCTTGTCAACTTTGTTGACAGTTTACAATCTTTAGCATTGACTCAAAAGCACTCAAGATTCTGGTGCATGGGCTCCTTTTACTAGTCCAGAAGGGTATTAGAACACAGAAAGGCAGGCAAGTAAAAAGATAAAAAATGTTCCAAATCAAAGGGAAGATTATTTAGCATTGGAGATAGGGGTTGTTCAAGGGAAATTAAGCTGGAAAACTTAAAGCAGCATGACTAGGAGTAAAAACAGTGCCTTCCTGGGCCACATTTGATTATGAGGATCCCAGAATATTACTCTGATTTTTGTATTAACCACCCTGTCATTCATAATTTAACTATCAAGAAGAAAAGAAAGCTGATCAACCACTCTTTTAAAGGCATTGTGTTAATAATTGGAAACTTACTAAGAACAAGACTTGATACAAGCCCTCCAAGAACTATTAATTACAATTATATTAAGGATATTCAGAATACATGAAGAGAAATGTAATAATTAATACATATTAGTGAAGTTCAAGATGAGGACTCTGGTGATAATTCTTGTCTATTTTAGGTTTCTAGCATCACCCATGCTTGAACTTACTAACCCTTAATAAAATTAATATTTGAAGTGGGATATTGAACTGAGATATTGTAAAATGATTCCTACCTACTACAATCATTATGGGTAGCCAAGAAAATATATACACTAAGGAAAAGTTGAGTCCTAATTTATCTAATATTAAAATAGATATATGACTTAATTAACTTTGAAGAGCCTATTGATACGATCTAGCAATATTTGTAAGTTAGAAAGATGGGAGATTACAACATAAGGCGTGAAACAAATACTCATATTTGCCAATAATTCACAAAAATCACTCAACTTCGTACTGACTGTAAAGGTAGTACTCAAGAAATGGTATCAGATACACTTGTTTTCTCCTTGCATTGGCATATGTTGCTCATAAAGCTGACCGATTCATTTGACTTGAAATCTTACCTCTTTGGAGATAACTTAATGTCATTCACCAGATTTATATTTTACCTGGATGGCTTAGGATCATTCAGCATTCAATTTATCATCTTCTCCCATAAGCCGGATTCTACATTGACATGCCCATTACCAGGTACTCAGCCTCAAAAGGATAGATTATTTTTATTTCATTCACCCTAATATACAATAAGGCATTATATCATTCAGTATATCTATTCAGTATATCTATTGATTATAAAGTATTTTAACTTTAGAGAGGACTGATGAAAATGAATATGGGACAGTCATCTGTACTTAACTATTAAACACTTTATAAATTACAAAACTCTCTGAAAATTACTCTGAAAATAACTGGAGAATATTTTTTTCTCTTCTTGAGGATATATGGGTGAACACTGGATTTAGATTATATATACTTTAAGGTAAACATTAAATGCAGTCTTCCATGTATGAAAGCCTGTTATTTTAATCATAGTTCCTTACTGATATATTATGTAACTTTGGTTAAGTCATGAAACTGTTTAAATATAGCCAGTAGTAAGCTATAGATAAAAAAATAAAACCAACAACAACAAAAAACTACACTTGCTTGCTAGCTTAAGAAAAAAATGAGAAGAGGGGTGCCTGCGTGGCTCAGTTGTTGTGTCTGCCTTCAGCTTGGGTGGCTTCGGTCGTGATCCAAGGATCCTGGGATCAAGCCCCACCTCAAGTTCCCTGCTCCATGGGAAGCCTGCTTCTCCCTCTCCTACTCCCCCTGCTGATGTTCCTTTTCTCACTGTGTCTCTCTCTGTCAAATAATAAAATCTTTAAAAAAAATGAGAAGAAATGTCCTAAATTTTTCAAAAGATAGCATACTCTAAATAAATTAAAAACTATAATTATGGTTAATACTTATTTTTTCAAAACCAAATTTACTAAAAGTATTTATATAAACTATGTCAACATATTACTCAATATGTTATAGCCCATTATGTTATTTTTTAAAAATGTTAAATTGTTTCATATGGCTTATATGAATTTAATTTTCTATGAAAAAAATATGCCCAAAAATGCTGTCCATATTTTTTTTACCAAATTCAGATTTGTTTATAAATTTTGACATTAATCCTCATTATCACGTGTGATAACTGCAGGTAGCAATTACATGAAAAAACAGCAGAGTAAATGTGAAAGAATTAATCATGGGCTATAGAATTTATTACAGATATGAGATACACATCTTTAAAGTTTAAATTAACTTCCTATTTTATTATGGATAGGAATGAATGACTAGAGAAATAAAAATTCTGCTTAGTAATACAATTCCCCAAATTTAGTGAATATCTACTGCATACATGGTAGGCTTCTTAATACTTTAGAGCATCCAAAGCTGGCAAGAACATCTTTAGCAATCATGGTAAGCCCAGGAGTGGGCAGGTCAGATGGATACAGTAGATGTGAAACAACACATTCTTTTTTTTTTTTTTTTAAAGATTTTATTTATTTATTTCACAGAGGGAGAGAGATCACAAGGAGGCAGAGAGGCAGGCAGAGAGAGAAAGGGGGAAGCAGGCTCCCCGCTGAGCAGGGAGCCCGATGTGGGCCTCGATCCCAGGACCCTGAGATCATGACCTGAGCCGAAAGCAGAGGCATTAACCCACTGAGCCACCCAGGCGCCCGAAACAACACATTCTTATTTAGCAGATTATAAGAGGATTTCCTACTCTTTTTTTCCTGACCTTTTGCTTAACTTCTTTCCAGAATTTAGTATTTATTAACATGGTCTTCAATTTCAAAATGGATCCTCTTTTCTAAATTTGGACCTATTCTGGATGCTATTTATCTCTTTAATTTTTTTTTTAATCCTACATCTCAGGATTCCTCTAGTCCTGCCTGATGGGCATATCAATGAAACTGCTAGTTATATATGGGATGAAACTGCAAAGTTATGCAACTGTACTGATGGAAGTGAGAATTTCTACTTTTGAGGTTTTCATATCTAGTGGAGAATCAAATAAATAAACAGATAACTGAAATGAAGCATGAAAAAGGTAATTTCTGAGTATTGTGAGAGTCTATCAGGGGACTATTTTATAGCCTATAATATGGCCATGATCTACAAGGTTGAAGTAAAACCCTAGGAACTAAACAAACAAAAGATGATTATGAAGATGGTTATGAACTTCAGGTTGCCAAGAGGTGGGCAATACTGGCTTTGTTCTGTGTCAACATTGTTAAACTTAAAACTGCATTTTCCAGAATGGCCTTCCCTATATGATGCTGGGTTAAAGCTGGCTAAGTTGACCAAGGCTGTTGTGTATGGAGGATTGATAGAAGGTGCTAGATGCTACTGAAACTTGTGAAACTTGCTGCTGATCTGCTGGCTTACCTTGTTGGTGTGTAACAGCTGAGTCTGGAATTTCTGGCTATTGTCAATAATGCTGCAGTAAACATAAAGGTTCATATACCTTTCCAAACAAGTGTTTTTCTTTTCTTCATATAAATTCCCAAATGTCAAATGTCTGGATCATATAATAATTCTATTTTTTAAAATTTATTGAGAAAACTCTATACTGTTTTCGACATTGGTTGTGACCATTTTGCATTTCCACTTACAGTGCATGAAGTTTCCTTTTTCTCCACATCTCAATAACACTTGTTAGTTCTTGTCTTTTAAATACTACCATTGTGACTGGTGTGAGGAGATATTTCATTGTGGTTTCTGATTTGAATTTCCCTAATAATTAGTGATGTTGAGTATCTTTTCATGCAGCTATTGGCCATCTGTATCTCTTCTTTAGAGAAATGTCTATTCAGGTCCTCTGATCATTTTTAAATTGGATTGCTTGTTTTCTGATATTTAGTTGTGTGAGTTCTTTATATATTTTAGATAATAACACCTTATTGATTATATCATTTGCAAATATCTTCTCCTAATAAATACATTGCCTTTTGTTTTGTCAATGGTTTCCTTCATACTGTGCCAAAGCTTTTTAGTTAGATATAGTCCCATTTGTTTATTTTTGTTTTTATTGTCCTTACCTGAGGAGACAGATCCAAAAAATATTGCTCAGACCAATATCCAAGAACTTACTGCCTATGTTTCCTGCTAACTATTTCATGGTTTTTGGCCTTACATTTAAGTCTTTAAAGCATTCTGAGTTTATTTTTGTATATGGTACAACAAAGTGGTCCAGCTTTATTTTTTTTTAAAGCAACAAAATTTATTTTGAAGATTTTATTTATTTATTTATTTGGCAGAGAGAGAGAGAGAGAGAGAGAGAGAGCACAAGCAGGGGGAAGGGAAGGTGGAAGGAAAGGGAGAAGCCCGCAGAGGGAGAAGCAGGGTCCCCTAGGAGCAGCGAGCCCAATGCAAGGCTCAATCCCAGGAACTGGGATCATAACCTGAGCTGACAGCAGGAGCTTAACCAACTGAACCACCCAGGCACCCCTGCTTCATTCTTTTGCATGCAGCTGGCCAGTTTCCCTGCACCATTTATTAAAGAGACTCTTTTCCAACTTGTATGCTTGCTCTTGCCTCCTTTTTTGAAGATTAACTGACCGTAAAAGCATGGATTTATTTCTGGACACTATTCTGTTCCACTGACACATGTGTCCGCCTTTGTGCCAGTACCATATTGTTTTAATCACTAAACTTTATAGTATAGTTTGAAATCAGGGAGCATGATACCTCCAGCCTTGCTCTTCTTTCTCAAGATTTCTTTGACTATTTGGGGTCTTTTTTAGTTCCATTCAAACTTTAGGATTATTTCTTCCAGTTCTGTGAAAAACACCATTAGTATTTCAATAGAGATTGCATTGATTCTGTAGATCACAGTGGGTCATTTAATTTTTTGTACTTATTTTGAATTCATTTTTCATTTCTCTTTTTCTAGTTGCTTTGGGTAGGAACTTAGGTCATTGATCTTATACCTTTGTTCATTTTTTATATAATCATTGTTTGAAATAAAACATTTCCTTTAAGCTCTGCTTTAGCTGTATACTGTAATTTTGATATATATTATTTTTATTATTAGTGACTTTAATATTTCATAATTTCCATTGTGCTTGGGTAATTATCCTTAGGTAAAGGGCTGTGGCAATATTGGGACTTACCTCATAAGCACTCTTCTCTCAGAAATCATTGCCTTGGGCGCCTGGGTGGCTCAGTGGGTTAAAGCCGCTGCCTTCGGCTCAGGTCATGATCCCAGGGTCCTGGGATCGAGGCCCACATCGGGCTCTCTGCTCAGCAGGGAGCCTGCTTCCTCCTCTCTCCTCTCTCTCCCCCTGCCTCTCTGCCTACTTGTAATCTCTCTCTCTGTGTCAAATGAATAAATAAAATCTTTAAAAAAAAAAAAAAAAGAAATCATTGCCTTGACTTTTTGATGTTCAAAATATGAAAACAGGGCCCCATATGCATTTTATTCAAAGTCATAGCTGTTTATGACAGTATGATCAGCTTTTCTCTAGTTATCCTATCATATGAGAAAGGATTAATCCTCTGATGAATGACTTTTCAACATGAAGAAAAAATTATTTATAGAACAATTTGAAAAGATGGAAGAAATACTTTTGGCAAATTGAGAGAATAAACAAGTAGTGAAGCTTCTACAAGATAGTTTTCAGATATATAGAGTATAAAACTTTTTCTATTGATTTTGAAAATAGCAAACCCAGTATCTTGTCATGTAAGGACTTTATCATGTTGAGGTATGTTTCCTCTACACCCAGTTTTTTGAGCTTTTAGCTATTTTGATCCTCATTCTTAAAAATATAATCTAGAAAAGCAGTTTGAAGACATTGGAGAAATTTGAATATAGATTTGATATTAGAAAATATTCTGGAATTATTGCTACCTTTTGGGCAAAGGTATGTTCCTACCTGAATTTTTAGGTGATGCATATTAAAAAATTGAGCAAACAGTCAGGCTATCAATAAGTTACTTCCAAAGTGACTCAGATATGGGTGTATATGTGCATGTATGTGTATGTATATGTGTAATATAAATCAACTATCGAATAATGCAACACATTTTTATTCAAGGTAGAGGGCAAATGAGCATTGGTTGTAATTTTTGTACAGTCTAAAAAATTAATAAAATATTGGGAAAAGGCACTATGGAAAATAAATCTAAGACTTTAACTTTGTTTCTAACAGTGACTAATCTATTTCACTGCTTCCCACAGTGTCTGAAACCCAGTAGGTGTTCAGTAAATACTCAATGAACAAAAAATATTATGAATTGATCAACAGTTATCATTTCTCTCATATGGCTGGGAGAGTAACCAATTATGAAAATAAATTGTGTTTCACCATCTAAAAATTAAGTAATAAGCCAAAATTTAAAAATATAAGCATATTTTACTACATATAAAACTTATGAGTAGTTTTTATCACTAATTTTATGGTTATTATTATAAGAACAGCTACTTTATTTTCATCAGTTTGGTCTTTACAAAAAATTTCCAATATATTTAGATTCGTTCCTTACATTTGAAGTCACTTTCATTTGAAGGTAAAACAGAGATTAAGTAACTTGTGTTAACACTCCCTAGCTAGTAAATGGCAAATCTGACTTGAACCAAACAGTTTTTACTTTGTTGATATTGTCTTTTTCATCACATCATGTTCCTTATTTCTAATGTCTCTAGTTTTTTAGGAAACCAGGAAAATTTACCTCTCAAACAGTACTTGACTTGAAACTTGGAGGGAAAAAAATGCATTCTTATTTACTCTTGACAAGGGAAATGTATTTCAGTATTTTAGATACAAATTACTATTTAGTTGTGGCTCCTTTGGTGCAGTAGTCAGTGTCAACAGAGTCTACAATTACTTTTCCCATTTGCCTCATTTGACTGACAGTAATTGAGTTTGCAAAGGCTTAGCAATATTGTATCACTGTAAGGGGCCCCTCTCATTCCACTTTGCTTGAAGTCTCCTCCTATTGCTCTGGATGATAGAAGTTAACGGGGCTTTTAATGTTGTTTTTGTTCTTGTTCCTTTGCATGTATTTTTGCTTTTAATCCATTGAGGCTTAATTTAAGGAAATTAAGACCATTTATAGGGACAGTATTATAACTGGGCAATCAGTACTATAATGATTCATTCTAAAATGGGGAGGAAAAATTATATAATTCTCCAACAATTCTTATATACATATAATATTACATAACATGGATGAGAGAACTGTAACTACAAGGAAAAACAGTACAGAGCATCTTAAAAATGAAAGGGTCTCTCCTCACATAGTGAGCATGTCTTGTTGATTTACAGGTATAACAATTTCACTGTGTTATAGTGCAGATTTTTTCTCCCCCTGTGGACATTTAGACAACTGAATTTTATAGAATAAAAAATAAATTCATTGTACACTGTCACATTCATAATTAAGGCAACTTCAAATAGAACATTTTTCATGAGTTACTTTCTGTCCCCAGCTTTTGTTACTCATCATTCTAAAAATGGTAACACCTAAACCATGTCTACTCAAAGTTAAAAGAATCAGACTTAGTCACAAGCTTAAAGGGAGCTTAGATATACTAATCCCACTACTTAAAGATCACCTAAAGGATCTCTGGCAAATTGAAATATCAAGTAGATTGGGATGTAAATATACATTTAAATATGAGTATATATTTTTCCTGTCTTTCGTAAGGTCTCAAAATGTGTGCTGAAATAACTGGTATAATTAGGTAATTGGTGAAGAATGTCATTCTAATAAAAACAGTCACATAAATAAAGCAATGGATAGATCATATTACTTTCATTTCCTAATCATTTATGCTATAGAAAAGTCTGAACACTACATCAAAAACTAATGATGTACTTACTATATGCTGGCTAATTGAACATAATAACTAAAAAAAAAAAAAAAACAAATATAGGGACTTCTGGGTAGCTCAGTCTGTTAAGCGTCTGCCTTCAGCTCAGGTCATAATCCCCGAATCCTGGGATCCTGTCCCACATAGGGGTTCTTGCTTAGTGGGGAGTCTGCTTCTTCTGCCTGCTGCTCCCCCTGCTTGTGCTCTTTCTCTCTCTTTCTAAGGAGGGTGGAGAAGGGGCAGAGGGAGAAGGAGAAGCAGGCTTCCTGAGCAGGGAGCCCAATGTGGGGCTTGATCCCAGGACCCTGATATCACAATCTGAGGCGAAGGCTGCTGTTTAACTGACTGACCCATCCAGATGCCCTAGTCCGGTGTTTCAGATAATTATGTCATTATCAACTTACACTGATTCCTAAACTAAGTAGGGCCCATGTTATTTAGTCTCATACAATTTTCTATGTCTTCACAGATCATGAATATCAACTGTTCATAAATTCTATTTGTTAATATGTATATGTCTCCCTAGACTATAGCTCCTTGTGGGTAGAGAGTGAATGGCTTATTCACAGATCTCAATGTTTAGCACAGGGATTAGCACAAAATGAAAGCTCAATAAATGTTTGTTGAATGAATGAATAAGTAAATGAATGAATCTATAGAAATCTCATTCAACAAAAGAAAAAGAAAAAATAATTTTAGGTAAAATCACTAAAATTGTGAATACTTTTGTTTATGCCCAAATTCTTCCTATTTATAATAAATAAAAATTTATTTCCCCTTAATTTCATAAAAGTGTTCAAAAAGTAACAGATGTCTTCCAACTGGACATAGACTTTTTTTTTTAAGATTTTATTAATTTTTTTGACAGAAGAAGAAAGAGACCACAAGCAGGCAGAGAGGCAGGCGGGGGCAGGGGAAAGCAGGTCTCTCCACTAACCAGAGATCCTGATGTAGGGCTCAATCCCAGGACCCTGAGATCATGACTTGAGCTGAAAGCAGAGGCTTAATCCACTGAGCCACCCAGGCACCCCTGGACATAGTCTTTACTGGGAGCTGGAAAGATACACTCTGCCACCAATGTTTGCATGTAAACTTTTATTGGAAAAGAACTATGCCCACTTGTTTATTCATTATCTACAGCTGTTTTCTACGGTAGCTTTCAAGCTACAATGGTAGCTGCAAGAGAGACTGTCTCACCCTCAAAACCTGAAATATCTAATATGTAATCTTTCAAAGGAAAACAGTTTTCTGACCCTTTTAATACATGCTAGCTACATGTTGAGATAATATTTAAAAGGTAGCAATTCCAAATTTTGTCTAATTCTCCCAGGTTCTAAGAGCCGTGAATTATTTTACTAGTAGGTCTTTTGGAATAAATCTATTCCAAAATAACTTTCTCAATGCAATGTTCTACATGTAAATTAATAAGGTCAATATCATAATTCTAAGTAATTTGTTAAAAAGCATGAATCATTTTCAAGAAACTGTAATTGGACTCGACTTAGAAATTTAGTTTGAACAATAACAAAACTAAAAAATGACAATCACATGG
Source organism: Ailurus styani (assembly GCA_002007465.1). NCBI lineage: Eukaryota > Metazoa > Chordata > Mammalia > Carnivora > Ailuridae > Ailurus > Ailurus styani. Next base: position 68,004 of record LNAC01000927.1, read on the forward strand.
ATAAAGATGTTTGTTATAATAACACTGATAATCATCGTACATTAAGGTATGCAGTACCTATCGCTATGATGCATTTATTTAATCAAATATTGTATAATTTAAAATATGAAAATTACATGACCAACTGGGCGACAGCATGGATAACCTCATAACTAGAGGGAAGAAGACAAACTGTATCTATACTAACTATGCACGCTGAGGGATAAGAATGGAAAAGTTATTATATGATAATGGATTTTTTTTCTCATTGGCACTTAGTGTTTTTACTTGCCATTGTGTTTTATTCTTAGTTATTATTTTCAATATGGATTGAAATCTACCACTTCGTGTTAATGTTTCTTTAAAAGATGATATGAAAGGAAGTATATACAAAATTATTTTTATAAGGGCCCCTGGGTGGCTCCGTCATTAAGTATCTGCCTTAGGTTCAGGTCATGATCCCTGGGGCCCTGGGATGGAGCCAGCATTCAGCTCCCTGCTGAGCAGGGATCCTGCTTCTCACTCTGCCCCTCCCCCAACTTTTGTGTGTGTGTGTGTGTGTGTGTGTGTGTGTGTGTGTGTGTGTGCGCGCGCGCGCGCGCGCATGTGCGCACTCTCCTCTCTCTCTCTCTCTCAAATAAACAAAATCTTTAAAAAAATTATGCTTATAGTTGAGTTTGAAAAACTACCCAGGTATGAATTATTAGAAGATCTCAGCCACAATAAAAAAAAAAAATCATAGAATGTTAGGACTGTAAGAAAGAGTTGATCTCACTTATATTACAAAAGAAAAAAATTAAACCATAAATATGGTCAAGTGACCCGCCTGAAAAAGCATTATGTATTAGTAGCTAAAGTTGAACTACATCTGAAGTTTCCTAAACCCTAGTCAGGTGTTCTTAAATCAAACATTCTTTGCTACTGTTCTTATTTTAGAAAACGCATGAAGTAGAGGGAAAATGTTTTACACTCCTTAGTCAGTCTTATTGATAATGTGGAAGCAAATTTTTTTTGTTTCTAATTTTAATAGAAGAACGTGGATGTTATTAGCCTTATATGAATCATAAAAAATAAGCACAGAAGTCTACTCATATAAGCAAAAATAAAACCATATGATCTTTTTATTTCAATTACCATGTATGCCTTTCAATTGTTTTGGCTTTGGAAGAGACAAATAACATTTCAGTACCTCACTCATCCATCCATCTACAAAACAGAAAAATATCCTTGCTCCCAAAGGACTGTATTAAAGAATGTTCAGTCATATAGTATACAATCAAAAGTATAATATCAGTATAATATCAAAAATTAATCATTTAAATTTTAATTGGAAGACTAACACTAAATTAGATTAAGTGAAATGAAGAATTAAGAACTCATAAAGATAAATAATTTAAAATACTTGATATTTTAAACAGTCATATTTATACTTTTAGTAAATCTATATTAAATGCATTGAATATAGGGTACATTTGAATTTTAAAATAGTACTATTTTTGATGTCTTATATGTGTATTTACTAATAATGTTCATTGACCCAAAAACAGTTTAGGACAGTTTGCAAGTATATGTGCACAAAAAGGAGAAAAATAACATAACATAATGGAGGAAGAGAGATAAAGGGAAAATAGAAGTCAGAAATGACTTTAGAACAAAAAATATGGCAAAGAGTAATGGAGCATAAATTTGGTTCTAAAGTCACAAATAGCCACGGCAAAGAAGGTAATAGTTCAATTACATAAACTACGTTTTTAACTCATAAGCTAAAAACAAGCAGTTACTGATAAATATTACTGTTCATTATAGGGATCCCAGAATGATTCATATTTCATTCTTGTGAAAGATGGAATGGCAATGATATCCTCAATAGGGATCATTAAAATCAGTATAACAAGTAGTCTCAAAAGGCTAATTCTTAATCTACTCTTAAGAGTAATCCATGGTTTAATGGAAGCTGTCAAAGAGGTAGACCAGATTCTAATCTCTTTGACAATCTGAGTGATCTATAGAGAGATTTTAAAATGTCCGAAATAACAGATACTTAATTAGAAAATTGATATTGTTTCTCTTACTTGAAATTTCTGTTGTAAGGAGTAGCAGTAAATTTGAGATTGTATTCTGACAGATTCTTGAAGTTCAGAGAATATCAGCTGCTAATAAATATTATTACTTATGTGCCTTGAAAGTGAAGTAAACTGATGAGGATTTTGGCATTCTCTTACAAAATTGATCTAACGGGCTTATGACTCAATAGAAGTTCACATCATATCTCTAAGAAGGGGACCAGTGAAATAGCCACAGGAAATTATAAGTTATCTCAAAGAACTTTTTGTAAAACTTTTTTTGAAAATTTTAAAAAAGTAGATGACAGCAAATGCTCATCTTCACACAAAAATTGTATGTCTAAGTACATTAATAAAACTTCTCTTGGAAAAATAAAGTTTTCTAATTATTCCAGACTGTTGTCTGGTTATAAATTTATGCATGGTCACAGAATAAAATTGTTATATAGTGTTAGTAGCTATGACCAACTAAAAGTTGTAGTGAGTAGGGTAGGTTGGGGAGGGGGGTATCATTAAATTTCTGCCCAGGGAAATGAATGAATGAATCAACACATTGTGCTTTAAATTTACAACCTTTACTCACCAAAGATTTTTTAAAAATGTAACAGGACTCACAAAATGAAAATCACCTTTCCTGCGCCTAATTATATCATAGAAAAATTTTTTCTACTTACTGTTAGGGTTTCTCAATATTGCAAGAATACATCTCGATGAAATTTCTCTAATATTTAGTATAAAAATATATTACTCAAAGGCAATAGAGACAGTTTTGTGAAATACCTTAATGTTAGGGAATGGATTCAGAGAATAAAAATATCTCTCTCCAGAAATTAATAAGTTTTGTCCCTGATGTGAAAGCTAAGTATAAAATACATATGGCTGAAGAAGATGTATAAAAATGTTTATTGCTTAAATGCACAATGTTTTTCAGATCTAAAAATATCATCAATGCACTAAAAGCTTCATTTTGCAGATTCAAATTGCTGTGCCTACCTATTTGCAAACTCCTTCATGTTGAAATTCAAAAAGAGTGACTTTGAATAGAAATTTAATGTGTGCCAAGTAGGTTCCATTATTGAGAACATAATTACCACATACAGTGCCTTGCCCAGCTAATAATGCAAGCAAACTAAATGACAGGGCTGCAGTGAGGGGTGGTCTCAGTTTTAATGACTACATGCAAGAGGTTTCATAAATCTCCACTAAAATAAAAGACTAACTCCTGGAAGGAGTTAAAGTTAAAGTTAGGAAGTGCTTGCAGAACGATTATGAATGGATTGAACCAGAATATTCATACAGATCTCCTTTTAGTATTTTTTCTCTTGAAATTTAGAGAGTTAGCTATTACATTATTTGGCCCACAACTTGGAAAAATGCAGATCCAATTGTCATTTCACATTTAGTATATCTCTTTTCTATGTACCTTTAATTCCATAAATCTGTATATATATATTGCATATATTATATTTATATACATTACTTTATATTACTACATCTATACATTATTCTATTATTCTATATATAATTATATGAATATTCTATATATCTACATTGATAGAGAATAATGTAGAGATAAATATATACATATTTATATATATCACTACTTAATATATAATATGTATATATTCCTACATACATGTACATGTATCGATTTTGTGATTTTTCTCCCCTGTATATAAGCAGAATGATACTTGATGTATTGTTGAACAATTATCATTTTTCATTTAATATATTCTTTAGAATGATGACAGCATATGTATAATCCTTGCCCCTCAAATGAATATACATATTCAAATTCTAGGAAAAATTATGACCATAAATTTATAGATGCAGATGTCTGGAAATTAAGGTGCTGTAATTGCCTTACAATTAATTCTCCATATAAATAATAGAGAAGACTTCACGTTTTTGTCACAAATAGCACAGCAATTTTCTATGGATAATATATCTTTCGATTTCCTGAGTGGACTTTTCTACCAAAGATCAGTGCAGGAAACAGAAACCACTGTAGGCAGTTTTAAACATGAAGAAATTTCATACAGGAAATTATGTGGTTGCTAAAACACTAGCAGGGCTGACGGAACAGTTCCTAAGCTGGGGTATCCTGGCATAACTTCTGGATCTACAGAATTGACCTGCTCCAGGAGCACTAACTCTGAGGTCACAACTGAAAATATGCCAGAAATAAGAATCTCTGCCTTTGCTAACACAGCCCAACACTCAGGAGCAGGGGAGAATGTGATCCTCGTGCTCCTCCCCAGATTAAGACACCAGATTAAGTCACTGCATCCTTCTACTTGTTAATGAGAAAGTTGGGGTTTGGATTCTGCAACACTGTTGTTTGGAGTCCTCACATCTCCAGAGTAGTTAACAGCCAAAAGCCACAAAAGGATAGTTCCTGCTTAACTCTTGCCTTTCAAATCTTGCTATCCCTACATGGCATCCAAATGTGAAACTTAATTCACATCTAAAATCTTAGCTGAAAGGGAGTCTGGGAACCATAGGTTTTCAATTTCAACCTTATAGTAAATGAAGGTTTACATAAACTATTAGATTAAATGTCATATGAGTTACTTCTAACCAGCATAATCTCCACATAGGAATAAAATACATCCTAAATATAATGTAATAGCATACTATATTAATATTCACTCCCTAAAAAGTCATATATATTCCCAACCTTACAGGGTATTTCTGTTCTGTGACTTTTTTTTGTAGTCTCATCTTTATTCTGCCTCTCTCTTCCACTTCACAAGACATGTGTGATAACATTGGCCACACCTATATATCCAGGATAATGTCCCCATCATAAGGCCCATACCCATAATCACAGTTACAAAGTTCCTTTTGTTAAGTAATGAAACATAATCACAAGTTCTGGAAATTAGTACATGAACATTTTTGGGTGCCTGTTATTTTGCGTACCACATCTGCCAAGAGTTAGAATAACAATGATTGAACTTCCTAGTCAGAGAAAACTTCAGATGTGATAGCTTACTCTCATTTTATATGTTCTTATATATATATATGATAAAAGGGTCACATTTTAATAGATCTTTTGGAAATAGCTGAAATTCATATCCTGTATGGTTATTTTGCATCAAATACACGCAGTTTAGACCAATCTAGTTGGAAGACAGAAAAAGCAAGTTCACTTCATAGGAATAACTGCATGTGAAAAATATTTTATTTCAAAATGCTTTTATTAATATAAACTTATACATATGCTCTGAAAATTGTTTCAGAAAATTTCTGAGTACCTAAATTGTTTTTTAACATTCAACTGTAGATTAAACCTAACACTTGGATCTATTTACTATCTCTGATATAGAATGTCACTGTTACAAAATACTTAGAAACATGCCTATTATCTGTGTCAGTTTTGCTGCATCTGTTTGAGGATAATGGTTTAGTTAAAATGAACCTTAAAGTGATTTCAATATGGAAAAAATGAATACAAGAGGTACAACATACAGTTTAAAGGTTACAGTTTTTGGAGTAAAAAAAGGCTTTACTGTTGACAGAAACATAACATGGTAATGTGAAGGCAGAGATTAAGCAGGGACATGAAATAAGCCCTGCTTAGTATGTGTAAACTGATAAAATACAGATGTGTGACCAAGAAAAAGAGTAAAATAAAAATAGGTATGGCTACAAAATATCCATACACAGTATGTTATTCTCAAAGGAGGTGGAAGTGTATGTTTGTATTCATATTTCTGTCAAAACAGATTAAGAATAGCACCACTGCTATGAGTAGAGTTTCCACAGACCTCACCAGCCCATGGGGTCCCATTAACAGAAATCATTTCTATTTCTCAGGCCCTTTCCCCACTGGCTAATGTAGAACACCAGCCTCTCCTCTGGTCCCTGTTCTTTTCACCTAAATTTCTTAGATTTCCCAAGTCATCTCACATGAGGAACAAGTCCAGACAATGTCATCCTCTGACTGCTACTGCCACTTTTGTGGGGTACTATTATTCCTGTCACTCACTGAGGTTCAGTTCACTGCAGAAAAGCCCTCCAGGGGCACTTCTGATTGCTCACATGCTGTTTTTTTCCACTGGACACCACTCCATTCACTGTCTCTCAGACCACACCATGGATCCACCAAAAATACCCGTAAGCTCTTTGGTAGAACAAATGGGAAAGCATCTTACTATTTCTCCAGTATCAGAGGCTGTATATAAATTACCAAATTTTTGTGCCCAGGTCCTGAAATGTAGCATTTTGTTGAAACACCTTTTTTTTTTTTCTTCTGACAGGCTTCCCTTTCCTTTTAGAGGGGAGATGTCCAAATGACTAATCTCTTTGAATTTATGTTTTCTCTTTTCCATTTGTGTATTCAGACATCTTCTTTCTTATTTTATTTTTTTCTCTTCTTTTAAGTTCTCTTATGAGAACTTCAAACCTCCACACAAGTGGACTTCTGCTTAGACTTCCCCACCAATTCACCAGATAGGCAGAAGCACTTGCTTCTTTCTGAACAATAAGACAAAGCTTAAATCTAAGCTGAAATCTACATGCATTCATAACACATACCACCTCTAATATTAGATCTGTTTCAGAGCACTGAAATTTTCAAAAAGCAGAAATATAAAATATACAGAAATATTAAAAAATGGTAAGTAAACCCCATTGATCTGAAACTGAAAACACACTACTAAATATCAAGTTGATCTAGCTACTGCTGGGGAAATTTTCAATCCAATCATAGAAAGCCCACAAATCTTTTATTTCCAAGTTTGGGAAGTGTAAATATCTGCAACATGGTTCTAGGATATATTGGGTGAATCTGTGTCTGAATTAGGACAGAACAAATTCTAAACTTAGACTCACTTCAACCAGACTTGAGACATGAGCTGTTTTGTGATCATCCTGCATTCTGCAGAATCCGTGCACAAATACCCAGAGTAGTACTGTGGTGTAGGGATTTTGTGGAATTCACTTATCTCTGTGAAGCATTCCTGCAATGATATTTCCCACCTGACAATTTTCTAGTCTCTCTGTTGAAGAAAATATTTTATTCATTTAAACTAAATATAAATTTTCTCTTACAGTTGAATTTAAAAATACCAATACTTAGGGCTGACATCACTCTTCTATTCTTGAAGGAAGGGAATATGTTTTAAAAATAATTGAAAAGCTGATTGACTATTTAACCTTAATATTTGACATACTAAATATATATATATTAAATATATATATAAATATATATATATGGCCTGTGGTTTTAAAAGTTAAATCAGATATTGAGAAGAATAAAAATTATCCTACATATGCCAGAACCTAACACCATATTTTGTATATAGCAGGATAACTCAAAAAAAAAAAAAGGTTTTGTTGATTATGTTGCTTTCCCTTTCAATGTCTTTTGACACTTTTGTTAACATATTATTTTAATGTGTTTATAGGTCAGACTAAAAACCATTATTCACTCAAAATATAGTTAAATTGTTAAACTTTTATTGAAAATTAACAGAAAATATGTTTGCTACTCATATTCCACATTTTATAGTTATATATCATATATTTTTATTTATGGTAAAAAAAGGCTTTAAAAGGCAAATTTAACTTGTTTAAATAGTTAAAGTAGATAAAGATTAAAGGATTTTACCAATAAATCCTATTACAATCTCTTCATAATATGAAAAATAAATCTCAGTTGCAGTGAAACTCATTTGTCAGTATGCCTCATTTCAATATGAAATTATTTTATTACTTTATTTGAAGAGTTATCAAGAGTGAAGAATAGGTCAAACTGAGCTAAAGTTCCATCAACATTTTGAAATGGAGAACAAGGAAAAACAATGGAAGAATCTGTATGAAATGAAACAAATAAATAAAAAATGTTACATAGTAGGCCAAGTAGATATGTTCCATATGCAATCTATAAGGCAATTTTTTCCAGTATGATCCATGGTGTCATATAGATAGCTACTTGATTCTATCATGATTACAAAAGAAATAAAGGGAAATGTTATTTTATATCTATTGACGTAAATAATATATTCTTTCTTAACATATAGCCAGGTATAATATTCATATTCTTATGTTAGCTCTTTACATAGCGATATTATCAGTCTGGTTTTGATAACTGTTAACAACAGTTGTTAAGCCTCAGTAGAGTTTTGAAAGGTAGGTAGGTGGACAGGCACAAAGTTATTGTAAATCAAACATCCTTAGCATGTTCTGATGACATTTAGCTAACAAGAAAATTCAGTGAATCTAAGAAATATACTACTAGACATATATTTATATATAGATATTTTTAATATTAATCTGCACTAATTATTTTTTAAGGCTTTTTATTAAAAGAACATTTAGTTTCAGAAGTCAGACACTAATCATTATTATTAAGAAGCAAAATAGATACGGGAGAGAATATTCATCTTGCAATGTGAAAAAAACCTGAAACATTTCCGCCAAAGAACTAGGAATCCCCACTGAAACAACTGTGAAAATAAGTATTCATTTCCTAATCTTGGGGCATTACTACAAGTTTATCCATAATCTCTCCTTCTTCTTGTAATATCTGCCTTCTGGCATTCATTGTTTCTGATGAGAAATTAGCTGTAACTCTTACTGAGGTTTACTCGTACCTTATGAATCATGAATGAGTCCTTTCACTCGATAATTTCAAGATTTTTCTTTTTCTTTCAACAGCTTCATTTTAGTGTGTTTAGGCATGAATCTCTTTGAGTTTAGCTCATTGAGCTTTTCAGATGTGTAGATGAATATTTTTCATCAAATTTGGGGAGTTTTGGGCTGTTATTTCTTTCTAATTTAGAAAGAGAGAGAGAGAGAGAGTGCATGGAGGGTGGAGAGGCAGAGGTAGAGGGAAAGAGAGAATCCTAAACAGGCTCCATGCCCAGCAGGGAACCTCCCAGCACCCCAAGATCATGACCTGAACTGAAGTCATAATGCTTAACCCACTGAGCTACTCAGATGCCCAGCTTGCTTTAATTCTTTAAACATGGTTTCCGTTGGGGCACCTAAGTGGCTCAGTCGTTAAGGGCCTGCCTTCGGCTCAGTTGATGATCCCAGGATTCTGGGATTGAGCCCCTCATCGGGCAACCTGCTTGGTGGGAAGCCTGCTTCTCTCTCTCTGCCTGCTTGTGTTCCTGCTCTGGCTGTCTCTCTCTCTGTCAAATAAATAAAATCTTAAAAAAAAAGGTTTCTGTTGATTCTTTGAACGTACATATGGTAGCTATTTTGAAGTCTGAATAACTATATTTTGAATAAATATATTCTATCAGACATTCTTATGATTCATTGTTTTTGTTTTCCTGTGTATCTCCACATTCTCCTGTTTCTTTGCATGTTGGCATTTTGTTGGTAGTGTTGTTGATAACTAGATATTTTATCTATTTATGTATTATTGATTGATAACTAGATATTTTAGATAATATATTGTAGTAACACCAGATTCTTATTTCCCCTTAAAAAATTTTATTCTTTGCTTTCTGTATATTTAGTGACTTTTCTGAATCAATTCTTCAGAAACTGTGTACTTTATATGTACAGCCATTAATGTTTTTGCTCATTTAATTCCTTTTTTAAAAATGTTTAGACTAGCTTCCTTGACTGACTAGTGGGACAGCATAGTATATTAGTTAGCCAGTGACTGGTCAGAGGTTGGACTTAAATGCTTTGAGCCAGCAAGTCTTGGGACTGAAGCATGTATTTGTATTTCAGACAGTTTACAAGTCTGACCTAGCTTTTACTTTCTGCTTGTGCAGGGTTTCATATTCAGTTAGGAATAAGTCTATAACAAGGACACTTTAAGTCTCTCCTGAATAGTGCACAGTATTTTGAATATATGAAGTCTTCTAAATCCCAAGTAATATGTGAACAATTATCAAAGCCCCTCATAACCGCCTTGTTCCCCAGGTATCATTAAATTTTGAATGGTCTCTTATTTGCTCTAACCTGTGTTGAACACTCAGGCAACAATGATGTCAGCCTTCCCAAACTGCCAGTGAGATTGAGTAATGACTCTGGGCATGACACTTGTCCTTGGCATTCCATATCGAAGAAGTCAGCCCTCTCTGGTGGCAGAGAGGTTGCCAGTCCTTTTGGCTACTGCCACAGAACTGGTAGAGGGTTATGAAGAATGGGAAGATTTTTATGTAAAAATGCCATAGACACCCATTGCTCTGAGCAAGGTCTGGTAGTTTTTCTTGAATAACTGTTTTTCAATTTGTTGTATGGATTAATTTCTAGAGTTTTGAACTGGTGAATTTTGATAAGTGTGTCCAGTTTTCATTATTGCTTTTTGGTAAGAGGATTTGCTGACTCCTCACATCACCAATCAAGTACTTCCTATCACATCTATTTAAGTTCTAGAAAGCTTGATCACATATGTTTATTTCTTGACATGTCTTTTAAAGAGTAGTTTAAATTAGCATATTTGTCAATTTTAAATTGAATTGTGTAAACATTACACATTGAGACACTTTATGATTAGCATTGCAAATACATTTATTTTGTTTGCTTTGTTAATCTCATATACTTTTCTTTGGCATATAGATATTTTTCATCTTATGCGGTCAAATACTTAGTGACCAGTTAATGGATATTTAACTTTGTGACAGTCTTCCTTACATTAATGTCAGCAATATGTCTAACTTACATTTTCTTATTTTTTGTAATTGAAACTAAAAAAAAAATCTATATCCATAATCTTGCTCAACTGTCTTTTCAATGTATGATGTGTACTGGAAATCTATTCTATTGTTAAATGCTCAATGGTACCACCATCATTAATTGATAATTTGCACTTATTCTAACAACAAAAAATAACGTTTTTGGAATAACAAATAGATTTAAAAACTGGGTCTCTTTTCTTTTACAATAAATTTTTTCTCTATCCCTCATTGTATTTTTAGACGTATTACCACATTATGCTAATTTTTTAAGATTTCTCACTTTAAAGAGCTCAGAAACACACAAAATATAAACAAACTTATTTCAATAATAATTCAGCAGTCATACATATATTGCATCATGTTCTCAATGAATATCTTTTCATGTCTTTAAATATATAATGATATGTTTTAATAGCTACATAGTATTAAACTCAATAACTTGTAATAATTCATTCAACTATATCCTTCTGTTAAAGATTTAGGTTGTTTTTCAAAATTTGATTCATACAAATATTGACACATCAAATTATTTTATTAAAAAGCTTTGGACACTCTTCTATTTATCTCCTTGTCCATTTAGCATAATTGTGCATGATGTTTGACATGGTTTTGCGAGCTCATTTATAAGCAATCATATCTAGAATATCAATAGTTGTCTATCCTCCTTCCTGATAATTCTCATTTTCTATCCCAGTACTATCAAAGTGATTAAAAATATCCCAGTGTAGAGTGATAATGGTTATAGAAGTCATACCTATTTTATTTCTGAATTTAATAGAAATGATCAAATGTTGCTTGATTATGGATTGGTTACATTTTTGTGATTAACTTCCCTAAATATATTAAGAAAATATAGCTCTATTCCTAAGTCAAAGGGCATTTGTGTCAAGAATCCATGCTCGTTAACAATTAGTATCTAGAAGAATGGTAATTTTCCTTTCTTCTCTCTCCCACTTTATCACTCTTACATATGATGTTAAAATTGAATAGATCACTTACATTTAAATATTTAAGATCACTTTATATGTATATTACAATTTATGAATAAGTTTTGGTTGTATTTGTGTTTGTGCATGTTTGTGTGTATGCAGTTTGCATATGAAATTTTGTGTCTAATGTTTTTAAAGTTTGTTACTATTTTTTTTTAAAGATTTTATTTTTATTTATTTCACAGAGGGAGAGAGCTCACAAGGAGGCAGAGAGGCAGGCAGAGAGAGAGGGGGAAGCAGGCTCCCTGCTGAGCAGAGAGCCCGATGCGGGCCTCGATCCCAGGACCCTGAGATCATGACCTGAGCCGAAAGCAGAGGCTTTAACCCACTGAGCCACCCAGGCGCCCANTGAGCCACCCAGGAGCCCAAAGTTTGTTACTATTATAAGCTACACACATGGGTCTGGCACACTTTAACAGTGCTCCATTGCTTTAAAACTGATTACTCTGCATATTTTTGGAAGACAACTTTTTGTCAGTTTTTCCCAATTGTTCCCATAAGAAGCTATGTACCCTCTTGTAAGTTAATGTTAGTTAGATATGCTTATGAAAGCATGTATTTTGGAAACTTTCAATTTTATAGCATTAAATTGTATGTATATTCACTTAATATTTTTTAAATATAACCTTTTTAATGACTATTTCTATTCATGTTATTTTTGCTGTGTCTTTACATTCACTTTAATCTTTCCAAATGGTTGTATATTTTATTGGTGTGTTTTTTTTAAAAAAGATTTTATTTATTTATTTCACAGAGGGAGAGAGATCACAAGGAGGCAGAGAGGCAGGCAGAGAGAGAGGGGGAAGCAGGCTCCCTGC
>LNAC01000927.1:81428-169786 GCA_002007465.1 Ailurus styani
AAAAAAAAAAAAAAAAAAAAAGCCCAGAAGGGATATAACTTATTGGGTTAGTCAGTATTTATATGTGTGTGTGTGGTACATGCACCTGTTTATGTTTGTGTACATATATGTGTGTGATACATGTGTCCAATGCCTGCATATGTATCTAAATATGTACCTGTGTGCATATTTGCATTTAGACACACATATAAATACATATAGGTAAATATACATATATGTATATGTACCGTAATATATATTTACACATATATACATATACAAAGAAATATACATATATAAATAAATAAATTTTAATGGACTCTCACATCAGTGATCATAGATAGCTCACACCAATGATCTTGGATAGTTGTTCTTCTGGAAACGTGTTACAAATAAAAATTATCAGGTCCCATCCACACCTGATATACTAAATCAGAAACTATAAGGATTGGTCCAATAATTTTTTAACAAGACTTCCACCTGATCATATGCATACTAATTTTAAGAACCACTGCCTTAAAAATGGCATTTTTAGTGTATTTTTTATATAAGTGAAATATTGATAAAACTTTTCAGATGTGTTTTCAAACGAGAACACTTTATTTGATCATCCTGGAGCAAGATCAAATACTTTAAGAAGATTAGGCGAGGGACACTGGGACATGAAAGTGCATCTGACTTTTTATTAAAAAAAGAAAAACTAAAATAATTCTAAAATTATCAATGACTTATATTTATTTGTGTATTTCTACAATCATTACAAAAACAAGTTACCATGATTAAATGGAGTCTAGACTAAAAATAGAAAAACAAGGCAGATAGAAAGTGGCAAAAGCATCTTTGCAAAAATATTTTATTTTTGTTTCAAAACTAGAGAACTCTTTTCCTAAGCACTTAAGTAAGATAAAAAATGTTAACATGAATAAAATGGAAATCTAGGGTTCTGATATTTGCCATCAATATATTATTTTTGGAAGTGTATCATATCCTATAAAGCTAATTATAATACATTTTTTAAAGATTATATTTATTTATTTGAGAGAGAGAGAGCATAAGTGAAGGGACAGAGGGAGAAGAAGAAGCAGGGATCCTTCCTTTGAGCAAGGAGCCCCATATGGTGCTAGATCCCAGGACCCTGGGATCATGACCTGAGCTGAAGGCAGAAGCTTAAGTGACTGAGCCACTCAGTTGACCCTATTTATAATACTGTTTAAAGAATATTAGTAAAATATATGCCATGAACCCACATTCTATCTCAAGACACAAAATTGTAGAACAGTCATTGAAGTCCCTGTTTGCTCGTCCTGATCTGTTTTCTTCTCTTGGACATAGTATTCTTTTTTATATTACAGTAAATGGATTTTAAAAAACATTTTACTTTGCAAATGTTTGCTGCTAATATACAAAAATATACCTGGTCTTCATATATTGCTATTACATTCTACAACTTTGCTACATTTACTTTTTTAATGTAAATTGTATTTGGAGAAAATCGTAGATTCATATGCCATTGTAAGAAATAATACAGGGAGGGTCTATGTATATTTTACCAAGATTCCCCAATGGTTCTTTATTGCAAAACTATAGTAAACTATTCACAACCAGTATACTGACATTCATAGAGCCAAGATATAGAACATTTACATCTCCACAAGGATTTTTCATGTTGTGTTCACCTCCCACTATTTCACCCTGCATTTCCTTAATCCCTAGACATCACTAGTTCCTTCTCCATTTTTGTAATTTTGTCATTTTAACAATGCTATATAAGTGGAATTAGATAGTATTTAGTCTTTAGGAATTTTTTCTTTCAACATAAAGTCATTTAAGTTTTATAGGTCTCAGTAGTTTGCTCCTTTTTTTTTGCTGAGTAGTATTTCATAGTATGGATGCTCTATGATTTGCTTAACCATTTACCTTTTGAAAGATACCTGGGTTTCTTCTGGTTTTTTGGTTATTAGGAGTAAATCTGTTTTGACTATTTGTGTACAACTTTGTGAACATATGTTTCCACTTATCTGGATGAATGCCCCAAAATGCAAATACTGTGCCATAAGGCAGTTTCAGGTTTAGATTATAAAAAATCTTCCAAAATATTTTCCGGAGTCGTTGTACAATTTTACATTCTCGCCATCAATGTATATGATCCAGTTTCTCTTATTTTTACCAGTATTTGCAATTGTTATTTTCTCTCCTTATTTTTTTAAAATAGCTATTTAGTGAGCTCTAGAATGATATTTCACTGTGGCTTGATTTTTTTTCATTTTTTAAAATTTATTTATTTATAATCTCTGCACCCAACATGGGGCTTGAACTCAGCACCCTGAGATCAAGAGTCACATGCTCTATGAACTGGACCAACCAGACACACCTCACTGTGGTTTTATTTTGAATTTTCCTAGGGGCTAATAATGTTGAACTTTTTTTTAAGTGTTATTTGCCATCTTGTTCAGTGAAAAGTCACTTCATGTATTTTTCCGTTCCCCAATTAGATAGCTTTTGTTTTTATGCTTAGTGTTGATTTGAGGAAGTTTTATATCTATTCTGGAATCTACTCCTTTGTCAGAGATATGATTTGCAAGTAATGTTTTTTTTTTCTCAAATTTAGGAGTTGTTTTTTTAATGCTCTTCATTGGGAATTCTACAGAGCAAAAGTTTCTGGTTTTAATGACATTCAAATTAACGATTTGTTTTCATTTTATGGATGGCTCTTTTGGTATCAAGACTAAGAACTCTGCATAACTCTAGACTGATGATTTTCTCCTTTTTTTCCTAAATGTTATATATATATATTTTACATTTTTCATTTGAGTCACCTATCCATTTTGAATTACTATTTATATAAGGTATAGTTTTTTAGGTCAATTTTTTTTTATCTTTATATGTCTATTTGCTTTAGCGCCATTTCTGAAGAAGGTTATCTTTTAAACATTTAATTGCATTTGTACCTTAGTCAAAAATCGGATAGGCATATACACTTCATATTTTTACTCTAAGTATACAGGGTGTGTATAAATCATGAGATATATCTATCATTTTGCCTTATGAAAATACAATATTGTCCTCATTGTTGTAGCTTCATACTGAATCTAAATAATCATTAGTGTGAATTCTCCAGCTTTCTTGTTTCTCAAATGTGTTTGGAGTATTATAAGCTCTTTGTCTACTGATATACAGTTTATTTTATTTTATTTTTTACTATTTTGTGTACTGACATACACTTTAAAAACAGTTGTCAGTTTAAATACCCTGCTAGAATTTTGAACTACCAATTCCTTTGGGGAGATTGACATTTCAACAATATTGACTATTCTAGTCCAGAGCCATAATGTATGTATTTATGTAGGTAGGTGTGTATGTATGTAAGTATGTATATATATATATATATATATATATATATATATATATATATATAATGCCTATTTATTTAGATCTTATTTTATTTCTCTTAATGATATTTGGTAGCTTTCACAGTAATTTTACACGTATTTTGTTGTTTATCCTTAATATTTCTTAGGTTTTGGTGCTATAAAAATTGGTATTTTTTAAATTTCTGTTTCCAGTTTCCATTAAAAGTATACAGAAACACAACTGATTGTGTATATTGAACTTTCACCTTGTGATCTTGATTAATTCACTTGGTAGTTTTAGCATCATTTTTGTTGGTTCTTGAGGATTTTCAATATTCATGATTTGGTCATATAAGTGTAACTCCATTTTAACTTATACTCTGGAGGTTGTTATATAATTTTATTTTGAAGTTAGTTAAGACAGTATGCTTTGATAATATATATTTCCATTTCACTCAGTTTTAAAATTTTTACTTTCCGCTTTTCATTAATATGTGAAATATTTAGAAAATTTTAAAATTTGTTTCTATAGGTATTTTTAGTCTTAATTTATATTTATGTATGATTTCTATATAATATGTACAGTGCTAATAGATATGATTACATTTTTAAAACTTGCTTGAAGTTTACTTCATAGTTTAAGATTCATTTTTTAATGCTCTGTCTACATTCAGAATGACAGGTATTCTCCATTCATTTTGTACACTATATCCATTATATCAAGCTTTCTAATTGTGTTATGTAAGTTTTTGATCTTGTTACTGTTTTTAATTGATTTGATCTATATATCTGTGGGAAAACAAATCTCTTATTTTGTTAAAAAACTGATAATTTATCTTTCCTTTGGAGAACTGACAACATATGCTTTATTGTCTTGAAAGTTTTGGTGAATAAAATGAGTTTTCACAGTCTAGTTAGTTGATTACAGCTTTTGTCAGTAAGTGGTGATGCATATTATTTCTAGCAATGCTGAAATTTTTCTCTCATTTCTTCAAGTCTAAAATGAGAATAATATCTAAATTTAAAAATAAGGCTGATGTAAGCTTTAAAAGCTATATTTAAAGTTCATTTTATTCAATAAGGAGTACCTATTACCACACTAACACAATTATTATAAACAATTATTATAAAAATAATTGTTTAACAACATAATACCATCTACATTAACACCCTCCCTGATGAAATTCCTAGATATAAATCAAACAAAATATGTGCAAGATCTATAGGAGATAAAGTACAGCACCCTGATGAAATAAAAAAAAAACTATATAAATGGAGAAATACTCCATATTCACAGATAAGAAGTTCAAGTTGTGAGTTCTTCCCAAATTGACCTAGACAGTCAATGCAATCCCAATCAAATTTCCAGCAAGATATTTTGTGGACACTGACAAACTGATTCTAAAGTTTATATGGAGAAACAAAAGAGACTGAATAACCAGCAAAATACTGAAGGAAAATAACAATTGCAGGACTTTGACACTAACTTAAAAACTTATTGTAAAGCCACAATAATCAATAATCAGGGCAGTGTGGTACTAACAAAAGAAGAGACAAATAGATCTATGGGACACAATAAAATATCCAGAAATAGGCCTACATAAATACAGTTAACTGATCTTTGATAAAGGAATAAAGATAATACAATGGAACAAAAATAGTTTTTTCAACATATGGTTCTGGAACTACTGGGTATCCATATGCAATAAATAAATAAATAAATAAATAAATAAATAAATAAATAAATAAATCTAGACACAGACCCACATCCTTCATAAATATGAAGTAAAAATAGATCTCGGAACTAAATGTAAAGTGTAAAACTATAAAACTCTTAGAGAATAATACAGGAGCAAACCTAGAACCTTTGACATTTTAGGTAAAGGCAATGACTTTTTAGGTAAAACACCAAAGATATGATCCATGAAATAAATAGCTGAAAAGCTGAACATCATTCCAATTAAAAGCTTCTGCTCTGCAAAAGACAATTCTCTTGAGAATTAGGACACAAACTACAGACTAGAAGAAAATATTTGCTGAAGACACATCTGATAAAGAACTCATCCAAAATATACAAAATTCTTAAAATTCAATAATAATAACCAGGTTTTTAAAAATGTGCCCAAAATCTTGGCACACACCTCACTAAAAAGATATACAGATGGCAAATAAACATATGAAAAGATGTTCCACATCATCTGTCATCAGGAAATGCAAATTAAAACAATAATAAGATAGCATTACACACCTATTAGAATGGCTGAAATCCAGAACACTGAGAACACCAAATGTTGGTGAGGATGTTGGTGATACAAACACATGTTCAGTGTTGGTGGGAATGAAAAATCGTAAAGTCTCTTTTGAAGACGTTTTGGTCATTTCCTTATAAAATTAAACATACTTTCCCTATATATACAGTAATTGTACTCCTTGGTATTTATCCAAAAGAGTTGAAAATCTATGTCCTCACAAAACACACATGGGTGTATATAGCAGCTTCGTTCATAAATGCCCAGACTTGGAAGCAATCAAGATGTCTTTCAGTAGGTGACTGGATAAATATACTGTGGTCCATCCAGACAATGGAATATTATTCAGTAATAAAAACAAATGAGCTATCAAGCCATGACAAAATATGGAGGAAATTTAAGTGCATATTAAATAAATAAAAGAAGTCATTCTGAAAAGGCTACAAGTCTATATAATTCCAAGTATATGACATTCTGGAAAAGACAAAATTATTAAGACACCTAAAAGATCAGTGGTTGCCAAGGGTTGGTGAGGTGAGAAATGGGGAGGCTGTAGAAGGGATGAATAGGCAGAGCATGGATGATTTTTAGGGTTGTGAAAATACTCTATATAATACCATAATGATAGATACACATTTTGTTTTCCATTGTCCAAACCTATAAAATGTATAACAGTGAAACCCTAAACGATGAATTTGGAAAATCATGATGTGTCATGTAAGTTCGTCAGCTATAACAAATGCACCAGTCTGTTGGGGATGTTAACGATGGGGGAGGCTGTGCCTGTGTGGGGGTAGGGAGTATTCAGGAAATCTCTCTACCTTCCCCTCGATTTTGCTGTGAACCTAAAACTGCTCTATAACAATAAAGTCTTAATTTTAAAAATCTATTTTTAGTATTATGATGATACAATATAAAACAAAATAACTGGGGTATGAAATTTGCCAGGGATAGTTAATTATAAACAAAACGAGTTAGTTTACATTTATTTTTTTTAATCACATGGCTCCAATAATATTTTCTATGTATTTTAAGCAATATATACATTTAGAGCACAAAGTTTATTGGTTTTAAGTAACTTGTGTTTCTGAAAAAACATTGTGTGTGTTAAATGTGCTAATTTGTCATATTTGATATATTTTGATTAAGGTGTTTTATAATTTTTTATTATGATCAAACTAAAAATAATTTAGAAACCTGAGGAACAATAATGTAAGTCATTCTTACATCTGATTTTACTTATTTGAGTAATAAAGCTAGAAATTCCACAACTATGTTGCCTCAGGGTATGAATGAAAAATTAGTCTCTCATTAAAACAAGCATAAAACAAAATCATATTATGAAACTGTATATATTAAAATACTATCTTAAAATTTAGTGCAAGTTTGCAGGGATTTCTATTCTCTCTCTCCTTCACTCCTCGTGAGCTATGGAAATAATGCCTGTTTGACTAAAGAGCAGAAGTTACAGAAAATGTAGCTATTCTGATTCTACATAAGTAAAAAATTCTGAGTGGCAAATATTTTTTTTCAAATACAGTATATTTCTATTATGAACTCTGGGAAATATTTCACTTGATTTTAATTTTTCCATTACTTTCATATAAGAATTTTAATTTTATTTATTTTTTTAAATATTGTATTTATTTGAGAGAGAGAGCAGATGCTGCATGAGCAGGGCAGAGCAGCAAAGGGAGAAGTAACCAGATGCCTATTTTATTAACTTTTAAATAAAAAATAGTCAGATATGTTTCTATTGCAGTTATAAGCACATAGGCATCTGGTTACTATTTTTACTTTAATAGTTGGAATTTTATAATTTGTCCGATAACTTTGATTAAAATTATAAAACAGTAACGTTCCTCATTTGAAATCTAGATCTCTAAGAATCAAGTTTAGTCCTGATGACTAGAGATACACTTGAACCTTGTGTACTCTAAACAATATCAAACTGCAGTCCTAGTGCCAGCATACATAGTTGAAATTGTTTTTTTTTGTTTTTTTTTTTTTTTTAAATTTTATTTTTATTATTTGCCCAAGGGGTACAGGTCTGTGAATCATCAGGCTTACATCTTTCACAGCATTCACCAAAGCACAAACCCTCCCCAATGTCCATAACCCATCCACCCTATCCCTACCCTCCCACCCCCCAGTAACCCTCAGTGTTGAAATTGTTTTAATACAAGTGGCAGATGAGTCTTAAAAGGGTACTTTCATGCCATTCTAAGCTTTTACAATTCATTTCTTCATGGCTGCCAAAAACAATATGATCTTGGATTAAGAGTGTGTCCATTGTGACTAATAATTTTTCTTTTTTGTATTTCAGTGTCATACATTCATAAAAATATTTTAACATTTTAAATTTGATTTAAATGAGGCAAATGAGGATTTCCCTTTATACTTTTTAAAAATTCTTTATGATTATACTGTAAATTGTATTGCTTATCTTTAAAATGTATTATTATTTTCCTTGGAAAGAAATAGTCTGTCTATTGTATTATTCCCTTTACAGATACTCTTGGGATGTACACCAACTGTGAAACAGAAGAACAAATTAGAAATGATTATAATTAGAAGATAAACCTGCTTATAATCTCCCCCTCCACTTAAAGACCAAAGTTGGCACTACCATAAAGTGACACCAGGAGGCCCTATTATAGTCTATATCAAGTAAACAGAATCACAAAATCTTCAAATGATCTTCCAAAAATCATATTGAATTAGACTTGTTTGGGTTTTTGGATATCATTTGAATGAAGATGAGGAAGTGACTTCACTTAAGCAATTTCTTGAGCACCTGTATATCAGTTTCTCTTTGGGAATATCATGTCTGAGACTTTGAATCCATCCAAATAATCAAGCACAGATGTTATAAAACACACAGATAAAAGCTCACTTGTTTCCTTTAGGAAGTTATGGAGTTCATGAGGGCATATTGGTAATGCAGTCAGGCAAACTTAAGGATACTAGGAAATAAGATCATCATTCACTCTTTTATTCCAGAAGCATCACTGTTCTGACACATATTCACTTCTATTATATTTTTATACACACAGATGTTTAAAATAATTCAACTAATCTAGTGGTCCTGAAAACAAAACCAGGAAAAAATTCTTGGGTGCTTTAACTTGAATGAAAAACTTAATAGAAGAGAATTTGCCAATCCAAAATCTGGCTGAATGGCTATGCTCATCAAGATTCTCCAGGGAAATCAAACCAATAGTATGGATGGATGGATGGATGGATGGATAGGTAGGTAGGTAGGTAGGTAGGTAGGTAGGTAGGTAGGTAGATAGACAGATAGATAGATAGAAATATAAGAGATAAACTGCATTATAGACCTTGTTATATTTTTGGAAACATGTGAATGTTCACTTTTTAAAAAAAATTATAAATCGATAGATAAAAAATAGAGAAGACATCTTCAAACATATTCTTTTATATCTTCCAACGTGTGCTCAGTTTCCCTTTATGCATTTTGAAATAATAAGCACTATAAACAATATGAAAGCCTGACTTCAGACATAAAATTTAAAATGTGAAAATACCACCAAAAATGCTTTATTGGTTCTTGCATATTTATAAATATTAAAATTTACTTGATGAATAAACACTAAGTCTTAGAAACTACCACATTCTTTATATGATGCTTTTAGGGGAGTAATTTTCTTCTTTCAGATTTTAAAATATAAGTTAATTTACTATATATAGATGTATCCATTAGAAATTCTTACAAATGTGAACTTTAAGAATTATGTAACTTCCTGCCTAGCAATTTTTAGCATAACTTACACATGCCCATTTATGTAAAAATATACAATTATCACCCAAGTATTTGTGTATCTGTGTGTGCACACATTATATTCAAATGCTGACCAAAGTTTAGGTGTATCAGCTTGGTTCATAGCATGCTTGTATAACAGAGTAAGTAAAAGGATAAAATATTGCTTTACAGAATTCTTTATCATTTTTACTGCTCTTGAAAATTCTGAAAACTTCCATTTACATTCTACATTAAAACCTCCTTGCTTCTTAATTTTATAAACTTTGTGCAGAAAAATAAATAATCTTAATGCACTTGTGCTTTGATAAGTTCTTAATATAAGTCACCAAGTCATTCTGAAGCAAAACACATTTAGATATTTAGGAAAATATTTTGTATGTGTATATATCTATGTATATGCATGTGTGTGAAGATGTTAAGATAAAGCTTGTGCTCTTTTATGTAAGATATATATTTTTTTTAAGATTTTATTTATTTATTTGACAGAAAGAAAGTACAAGTAAGCAGAGTGGCAGGCAGAGGGAGAGGAAGAAGCAGGTTTTCTGCCCAGCAGCAAGCCCGATGCAGGACTTAATCCCAGGACGCTGGGATCATGACCTGAGCCGAAGGCAGCCGCTTAACCAACTGAGCCACCCAGGCACCCCTGTAAGATATATTTCTAATAATTTCTTAAATGGTGATGCATAGAATTTTATTGTAGCAGTTAAATTTATTTAACAGTTTTGTATTTAATGAAATAAATAATAGAATATGTAAGAGAAAACTACACAATTGGGGGAAAATGTTACCAAATCCAGATTTGCTGAAATTTCAAGACAAAGATTAGGATTTCTGGCTGCTGAGAACATACCATTAGTATAGTCTCAAAATACAACCAGGACATAAATATATATATAAAATCTTATTATTTTATATAACAAGATTATGTGACCTCTGTCTCATACAGGACAGTAGTATGAATTCTTTCAGACTATTGGATTTTATGCTTTATATTCACACAGGCAAATAAAGCAGAGGCATTACATTTTAAAAGAAGTGGGACACACAAGAGAACAAATATTCTATTATTTAGAACAGATTTCAACAAGCTGTGAAAGATCTGTATGGAGGGACCGTGCTCATGCAAGAGAAGAAAGGAGAACAAAAAGTGAGTGATATAAAAGCTGTGGTCAAAATACAGTTAAGCAATTAGTACATATTTCAAGTACTAGCAGTGGTTTTTGAGAAGATTGCTAGTACCTTCCAAAAGTACATTTAATGATCCCATAGAATTTGACAATCTTTCAGACATCAGCTTAAATTTCTAAATTTTCAATTTTGTTATTATATGGAAAATATATGGTAGAATTTACTATTTTACATCTAAAATTGCTGGTTCTCTTAAAATTAGAGATGAATATAATACTTGAAGTGAAATAATATAAATATAACATAAAGGATTTTCCCAATATAATAATATTATATTTAATTATCTTATTGCTATTTTTGATGCAATAAATTTTAGTAATATTACTATGCTTACAACTACAAGTACAGGCCCATAGGTTGTTTCGAAAATTAATGTAAAGCTAAGAAATAATTGAAAAAAAACTTTTTAAACTCTGAAATGATAGAAGTAGGTGATAAATAGTTTAAGACAAAGTTTTTTACAATAAAAGTTTCAGCTACTTGATGGTACTATTTGCTTGTTCCAAATAAAACACTTAACAAAGAAGAAATGTAAGCAGTTTTATACATTGCTATCAATTCATTTGAAGAGCTATCTGCACCTTCATGTTCATTGCAGCATCTTTCACAATAACTAAGATGTGAAAGCAACCTGGGCGTCTGTCAATGGATGAAGGGATAAAGATGTGATACATACATCACATCAAAGATGTGAAATACACACACATGCACGAACATACACTGAGATAAAGAAAGAATTAAACCTGCCATTTGCATATTGGATAGAACTTGAAGGCATTATGCTAAGTGAAATAAGTCTGACAGAGAAAGACAAATACTAAATAATAGCACTTATATGTGGATTTTTTTTAAATGCAGGACTTGAACTCACCACCCTGAGATCAAGAGTCAGATTCTTAACCAACTGAGCCACCCATGCACCCCTATGGGGAATCTTAAAAAGCCAAATTCAGAGAAAGCAAGAGTGGAGCAACCCTCCTCCTAGGGTTGGAGGAGGTGGGAAAATGGAGAGATATTGGTGAAAGGATACAAATTTCCAGTCTTTAGATTAACAAATTCTTGGGATCTAATGTATACATTATGAGTGTAGCTAATAATACTGTATTGTATACTTGAATGTTTCTAAGAAAATAGATCTTAATTGTTCCTATAATGCACACAAAAATGATAATTAATTGACAGGAAGAAGGTATTAACTAATACTATGGTGGTAAACATTTTGTAATACATAAATGTATCAAATCAACATGATATATACCATAATTTACACGGTGTTACATGTCAATTACTTCACAACAAAGCTGGGGTGAAAACATTTTGTATTCTCTCTTCCAAGTTTCTGGATTTTATTTTTAAAGGAGTTTATCCCTCTTACCTTTGGCTGAGTCACAAATTACCCCATAACCAAACCATGTAAAATGAATTTATTATGCTCAAAATTCTGAGTCACGAATCCATACAAGGCATAACAGGGATAGCTTGTCTTTCATCATAATATCTGGAGCTTCAGGTAGATAATGTGAAAATTAGGGGCTGGAATCATATACTGTCTTGTTTCCGCACAGGTCTAATGGTTGATAATGGCTATGAGCTGAGAGTCTTAGTTACTCTGCACAGGGACTCTGCCGTGTGATATCTTCACATTGGCTAATTTGGGCTTCTTCATAACGTGGTAACTGGGTTCCAAGGGCAAATGTCCCAAAGAGAGAAATGAGTGGACAAGTGGAAATTGTACTGCTCTTGTTAGACTAGCCTGAAATAACGGTTTCACCATATTATCTTCATTGAATAGTTACAAAGTCCTTCTTAGGTTCAAGGAGAGGAGGAACAGATCGTATTTTTTAATGGGGAATACCAATTTTCTGCAAGAGGAGCCAGACATATTGCTGTGATGCTTTTCTGAAAATACAGTCTTCCATCAACCACCCTCTGGCAACAACAGTGAACTCTCCACCATATGCATGGTACACTCAGATGGATATATGTGGGCAGTTTCTTGACTAATGATCAGTTGTCTTGCCTGCAAATGATTCATTGTAACTTTTTATTTATTTATTTATTTATTTATTTATTTATTTATTTATTTATTTATTTATTTTTATTTGCCGTTTGCAATGACGTGGATGGAACTAGAGGGTATTATGCTAAGCAAAATAAGTCAATCAGAGAAAGACAATTATCATATGATCTCTCTGATATGAGGAACTTGAGGGGCAGGGTGGGGGGTCATTGTAGCTCTTGACTCCAACCTCTGGGCTTATGGTCTGTCATCTGAGTCAAACTTTCTTTTCCATAAAATGAGTAGGTCATTTTGCAAATAAGCTATTTTCCCAAAATGTTTCTTCCTCTTTGAAATTTGGGGGGTCAAATACCTATTCCCATTGTAGTCTCTCCAATACAATTATTTAAAAAAATATTTGGTATTCCTTATTAATTGATTTGTAACCATTACACAAAATCCTACACCTACAAATCTCACCAAGATAAACTCTTCTTTATCCTGGCCTCCTTTACGGATGCTCTAGAATTTCAAGTTCAACTTCTGAGAGTCATGACTTTAAAATTTTTAGAGAGCCTTTGACTCACTGAATGATACTCTGAAGCGCAACCACACCATTTCTTTCTGGGATCCTAACAGAGAATCTAATAGTCCTATCCTGGATTTGATGCTTGCCCTGAAGTCTTTTAATTTGGAAATACTGAAGAGATTGGAAAGAGACAGTATTGTTTTCAAACCTATCATTTCTTGGCTCCTTTGTATTTAACTGATCTTTCTTTAACTTATCTGATCCCTCTCATATTATTCAATAAGTAGCAAAAAAATGCTAAATAGCACTTTCTACCCACTGTCTATTCTTGCTGGTTGGATCATTAGGTTTCTTTAATTCATTTTTTATTTTCCAGGTTACCACAATCAACAGTATTGTTAAACTTTAAGCCATCACATACAAGCAACACTTTTTCTTAATTCCAACAATATTTTTTTCACTTTCTTTTAAGTACTCACTGTTTGGGCGCCTGGGTGGCTCAGTGGGTTGAAGCCTCTGCCTTGGGCTTGGGTCGTGGTCTTGGGGTCCTGGGATTGAGGCCCGCATCAGGCTCTTTGCTCAGTGGGGAGCCTGCTTCCCCCTCTCTCTGCCTGCCTCTCTGCCTACTTGTGATCTCTCTCTGTCAAAATAAATTAAAAAAAAATAAGTACTCACTATTTTCTCAAGGGTTATCATACTTTGGTTAATAATCTCTTCAGAACCATAGCTTGAAAACCCCTGTCATGTTTTTAGTTTTTTTGTTATGGCACTGTCTACGCTGGGAACCTAAATCTGTAAGTTTTTCTGACTGCATAACATGTTACCACATCATCCCAAACACAGTAGTATCAGACAACTTTTGGTTATTGTTTTTCTAACTCTGTGATAGAAGAATTAAGACAAGGAACAGTAGGTATGGGTTTTTGATTCATAATAGATGGACCTCATAGGAAGAATCGAAACCTGGGGGCTAAATTCAACTGTAGTTTTGTTCACTCATAACGGTAGTAGATTCTTGTTGAAAAGCTGGCCTTCTCAGTCTCACACTATGGGACTCTGTGTGGACTAAGTGGGACTTCCATACAGCATGGTGACTGGGTTTCAAGAGCAATGTTCCAGAAATACAATGACTGTCACCTGGAAGCCAGGTAATATATATATTTTTTTTACCTAGCTTCAGAGTTATACAGTGTCATTCCCACTACATCTTATTCATTGAGGTAGCCATAAAATATTGTTCATTTCCAAGGGAAAGGAAATTAAGTTCCATTACTTTTGGTGGAATGGGGTTGTTTGGGACTAGAACTGTTTCCGTGCTTGCTTTATGAAAATGACAATGTACCACAGAATGAGATGTTAAAGTAAAACATATAAAAACATGCTATTGGGGCTCCTGGGTGGCTCAGTGGGTAAAGCCTCTGCCTTCCGCTCAGGTCATCATCTCAGTGTCCTGGGATCGAGCCCCATGTCAGGTTCCCTGCTAAGCAGGGAGCTTGCTTCCTCCTCTCTCTCTGCATGCCTCTCTACGTACTTGTAATCTCTTTCTCTCTGTCAAATAAATAAAATCTTTAAATAAAAAAATAAATAAAAACATGCTATTATTTGCAAATGGTTTGTGGATATAAACATTTTATTGATATAGTGCAATAAATTAGACAAAAAGAGATATAACTAGAATTTTTACCTAAACTCATGATAGGGATATCATGCTTTGGCTTTTACATAAGCCAAAACAGCTTTCTTATTCTCAATGCATGATGTTAAATATCATTGTATTATGTTTTAAATCAAAATAGTATAGAGTACAATAGTGCCTTGTATATATATGTAGATATATATATGTGTATGTGTGTGTGCGTGTGTGTGTGTGTGGTTAATAAGATGTTATTTCAAGGGCACCTGGGTGGCTCAGTGGGTTAAAGCCTCTGCTTTCGGCTCAGGTCATGATCTCAGGGTCCTGGGATCGAGGTCCGCATCGGGCTCTCTGCTCAGCAGGGAGCCTGCTTCCCCATCTCTCTCTGGCTGTCTATCTGCCTCCTTGTGATCTCTCTCCCGCTGTGAAATAAATAAATAAAATCTTAAAAAAAAAAAAAGATGTTATTTCAAATAAAAAAATCCTTTTTGCTAAAATACTTGACAACCACTCTTACATCAGAGAAAAAGGGCTTCAAATAATTGTATGTAAAAAAAATGAAACATTCAATCTGACTCTTAATATACTTTGTGTTAACCACTACCGAGAAAATGTCTTAGCAAGAATGTTAAAGGGCTAGGAAATTTAATATTCTAAGCATACATCAAAATAGACAAGGGGTTATGTTGCTATGCTTGGAAGGTATATTTTGAATAAATGCTTCATCACAAAGACTTAAAATTCATAAATTATTATGGTTTTAGGTATAGCCACTAGGGACCAATATACTAAGAAAAGATCTCAGAACATTATCTTATGAATCTGATGGTTCTTTCTGAAGACAAATGGATTGGATGATAAGGAGTCATATGCATTAATGACAGGAAACTCTATAATCATCATGTCAGGAGTGCCCAATATTATATTATCACATTAGACAATAGAAAAATAAAGCCACCAGTGTGGGAGTTTTGTTTTCAAGGAGTACAAAACTCCAATATCTATTCTTTGCCTCCCAAAAAGCAGGGAAACATTGAAAACTTCTTTGGTCATTGGAATAAAAGTAATTTTCCTTGATAGCTGATAATTATTCAAAGATGTATGTGTAAGGGAAACTTATCTTAATAAATCAACCTTAAAATTTCAGAGTTTGTAACCTTCTTATTAACTTATTAACTTTGTGTTTAACCATTTGTAAAAATATTTTATTGAACTAAGAAACATAAATGTGATTATTAAAATTACATTATCTGTGAACTAATTCATATATGAGCCATTATTTTGTTGTTTTTCTCTCTTCTTTACTGGTAATTGGGACAGAACTATGAAAGAGAGAGCAATGGGACATCTGGGTGGTGAAAACAGTTACATGTCTGACTCTTGGTTTTGGCTCAGGTAGTGATCTCGGGGTCTTGAAATTGAGCCCTGCAATGGGATGCATACATAGCACGGAGATTTCTTGAGAATTTTCTCCCTCTGCCTCTGCCCCTCCTTACCATGTGCCCTCTCAAATAAAACAAAAATCTTAAAAAAATAAGACACCAATGATCTCTGCCTTGGAATGAATGAAATTGAATGAATGCTTAGTGAAATATGGACTTTCAAATATTCTAGGAGCCATTATCTGCACATAAATAAATGTTGTATCAATTGCAACAAACACTACCCATATTTACTACTATGCATCTCAAAACATTTGACAAGCTTCCTCTTAAATACATCTATTTTAATACATGCTAAACTTCCACAAAACATATATAATAGCCTTTCCATATTTATATTACCTAAACTCGTTTTCTTACATTTTCTCAGGAAACTGCTTTCATTTCCTATAGAATAACAAAAGACTATTTTCTGTAGTAGGGGTTATTAACCTTGGCTTTATTGACATTTTGGAATGAATAATTTTGGGTGTGAGTAGCTATCCTGTGTAGTGTGGGCTGTTTAACAGTATTTGTAACCTCTACCCACCAATGACATCACCTTTAATTTGTGACAGCCAAAAATGTTTCCAGACATTACCAAATTTCCCTGGGGGTAAAAGAATCCCGATTGAGAACTACTGTCTATAGTAAATACAGGTTCTTTAAAGAGGAAATATGTGTTCTCTTCTATGTTTACTAACATCAGACTTTGAAACACAAGGAGAGATATATTCTTCATTAAATGTCACAGATAAAAGCTTTATCAGCTTTACTAAAGTTGATAAAGGTGGTTATGTGAAATATAAATACATAATTAACAGAGCTCATATTGCATTGAAAAGTATGAGACTGTGAGCATAATATAAACAATATTTATTAAATCTAGCTCAATTGGGATAATTACCCATATTTATAAGACTGACAGAGAAGTAATACAAAAATATTTTATAATTAATTAACTAATATCAAAACCCAATAGATAATAGGAAAACAGATAATAAAATTAGCTAATTCAAACTTTGCCTCTTGAAAATTTCATAATGTTTACTAGGTAAGAGGTGGGCCAAGATGAAAAACAGCAAAATGAGAGAGGAAGATCTTGAGTACCACTGTAATTCAACTCTTATATTATAATTCAGGTATGTTTTATTCCCAAAACAAATCTTGAGTTAGATTTTCATATAAACATTATAAAAATAAGGAAAATAAGAGTTGTGGATTTTCAGTTACTTTTTCATTAACACATACATATATAGAACAATTTAGTATTTAAATCCAAATTCCTCTTACCCTTCCATAGTACTACAGTGTTTCCCTTCTTTCTACATAAAGAAAATGTAATGACCAAATACAACCAATCTAGGACGCTGGAAGGTCAGATACACGAATCTGCAAATATAGAGATATGATATAGTCTTCTGTTTGTCCCCATTATTCATTTTTCCCTTCTTTTTACCAGGATCCTTTGACTTTTAACCAGACACACTACTTCCTTATAAAGCGCTGTACTTTTCATCCTGTATTATACAGCTGAAAGTTATCATGTAACATAATTCAGTTCAGAGCTCAAGATGTTTGTGAAAGGGATATGGGCAAATTTAAAGTACCTTTCTGAAAGAAAAAGTTGTTTATTCTGTTTTCTTATTCTTTTGTTGGCCTACAATGACTGAGAAAACCTTGGAACCCATGGCCTAAGGGCAGTAATATTTCCCAGTTGTCATGGGTTGCTTATGTTTAGGCTTTTATTGGGAGCATGAAATATTTAATTTAATGTAAACTAAATTTCTTTGCTACAACAACAATGAATGGAGGGGGCATTTACAAAGAAGTATAGTACTGAGGCTTTTTTAAAAATGCTTTTACGATTCTATTTATTTATTTGACCTAGAGAGAGACAGTGAGAGAGGGAACACAAGCCAGGGGAGTGGGAGAGGGAGAAGCAGACCTCCAGCCGAGCAGGGAGCCCGATGCAGGGCTCCATCCTAGGATCCCAAGATTGTTACCTGAGACGAAGGCAGACACTCAACCAACCAAGCCACCCAGGCGCCCCCTGAAGTTTCTTTTTTTTTTTTTTAATTTTTAATTTTTATTTTTTGCAATACCAAGATCTTAATACAAATGTTGAATATAAAATTTAATCCTAATATCAAATGATCTGCACATTATATCTGTTTTTCTGATTGCATACCCCTTTTATCATTATGAATTTAGTTCCTATTTCAAAAATAAATGGCAATTCCCCACTTTTTATAATTCAAAAATACTATGAAAGACTTCTACCATTATCCCTGATGGAGTACTTGATACTAGGTTTATCTTTCTTTAGTTGCTGAAAGATAATGATGTCAGATGGATATTTGATCTACATGATTAAAAGGAGAACACTAGATATGATTAATATATGGATAATATAAAATCCACCATATCTTTTATCTCAATATCTAAAAAATATAATGATATATAAAGAAAAAAATTAACTATATAGTGTGAGTCTTCAACATAAGTGGATCCAATAGGTACATAACAACAATAGCACAAAAACCGGCGGTGGGGGGACAATATTGTTACAAGGTTCTTAGATTCTAAGTGAAGTGATACAACACTGACTGGAAGTAGAATATGATAGTTAAGGATGTGTGGTGTAATTTCTAAAGCAACTAGAAAAAGTAATGCAAAGAGGTATGAGGGGAAAAAGTGAATATAAGAATTAAAATGGGAATAGGAAAAAAAAATAAGCCCCAAAATTGCTAGAGACAAGTAAAAGGCAATAAAAGACAACAAAACAAAGAGAAAACATTCAGAAAAATGATCAACATACCCAAACATAATTACATTTAATATAAATGGAATAAGTTAATTAAAATGCCGCAATTTTCTGACAGGATAAAATTAAAAATCAAACCCTATTAACTTTCTCCTAGTAGCATTCTTTAAATATGAAAACACAGGTATAAAGTAAGAGTCGAGAAATAGAAATACTATGTAAACATGAGTAAGAATGAAATGGCTATAATAATAGCAGACAAAATATCTTTGAGGACAAGGAGTGTATCATAGCTAAAGACTACTATTTCATGATAGAAGACGAATTCATCAGACATATCATAAATGTGTCAACAATACTTCTCTTAAAAAACAACCATTAAAAAAGTAAAAATATATAGAGATGATAAAGACGTAGATTATCCAGCAATAATTGACAAAAAGGTAAACTAGACAAATTCAATAATATTATTTTGAAAGTTTAAACACTATTCTCTCATCAAATGATAGATGAGCCAGAAGATAATTTGTAAGGATGTGAAAAATAATTATGAAGAGAAAAATAAGTTCATAGTGGAATATCCTAGCATTTACTAATTTATACAAATGATCATTTAATACCACCAGTGTTGGAATAATAACACCAACATGTACATACTGATATCATGCACTGAGAGATATGCATCAGTTTTGTAGTATTCCTGCTAGAAATGCACAGCTCAAATCTAACCATGAAGAAACATCACACAAACCCACAGTGAGGGACATATCATAAAATAACTTTGTAAGACTATTATAACATATCCCTTAATGCCCATGAAACAAAAAATGTTTCAGACTAAAGGAGAATAATGACAAACAATCACTAGTGCAATATGTCATCCTAGAGTGGATTTGGGACAAAGATAAAACAAAAGGTAAATTATATTATTGGGATAATTGATAATTAGTAGTTCATTTAAATAAGTATTATTGATTAGAAAGTAGGATTCTGTAAATATTAAATCTTTAAATTTTAGTTGTGATTATATAAGAAAACATAGTTATTCTTAGAAAATGTGCTCTGGGATTTTTAGCGGTAAAGGAAAATAGTATCTCCAACTAAGTCTCAAGCAGTGCATAATTGATTTCTACATGTTTAAATTATAATAAAACAAAATGTTGCAAAAGAGTATGAGAATGATGAAATATAAGTTAGTGAACTATTTTCACTTCTTAAAGATTTTACTTATATATCCAAAATATACTTTGTCCTAGCAAATTCTATAGACACAATGAAAATACATTGAGAGTGGATTCTACTGACTTTAAGTGTTTAATATTCATAAGCTATTTTGGTATTATTGAATCAGATCAAGTTATACATGTCAATCTTTCTCTTATTTGATTCTTTATGTTAACAATCCGAAAAAATATGTTTTTAAAGCCAGAATAATCTAATCTATCTCATCTACTGTTTTTATGTAACTGCTTAGTTAGAACAACTAGAATTAATTTCGTTTTCAATTCAGTGGTATAGGTCCTCTATTTTTAGATTTTTCTATGTTCTTCTACTACATATTATTGACTGTCTAGCTTTGGAATGCTCCTTCTCTTCTCCCTGCCTCAGTTTTATCAATACAGTAATAGTTCCTGTATCATATGGCTATCAGGATTAACCAGAAATACAACTGAGCACATAATAAGATACTGTTAATTGTTATTAAGTGGAGGCAGTATCTGTGGTTTTCAAGAGACTAGAGCCATATTGCTTAAGTACAAATCCAGCTTTGTCACTTCTTAGTAAATGAATTAACTTCTCTTTGCCTCAGTTGCCTCTTCTGTAAAATGCAAAAAAAATAATACTATCTACCTCTTGGGGTTATTATTTGAATAAAATCAATTGTTTATAAAATATTTAGAGCAACAAGTAGAAAACAGTATGTGTTCTTACATTAAATAGTAATAATAATAATAAATTCATTAATCACAGGCCAATATATGTTACTTTTGTATTTCTTTCCTCACCTTTGATAAGCTCAGCTAACTGTATTAACAGTTCCTCAGCAGAATCCATGATGCTTTAGAGTAATCTATCTGAGTATAGTTCTTCTAATTTCACATAAAGCACAAGTTTAGTCCCTCATGGCTTCAAGACATCTATATGGCCATATTTTTCCACAATTTGAAAGAAAAAGAATTATTTCATTTAGTTTCCTTTGCTAGAGACAGTTTTTGGCTTAAATAGCTCTCTGTACAACTGTTAATACATTATTTTGCTGAAAAATTCCTCTACAAAATTTTTATTGGGTGTAATTTATTGGGTGTAATTACCTTAATTTCAGTAACTCCATCAATAAAATATGAATAATATAGTAGTATTAATGTCTATAAATGCATGAAAATGATCAACATGTGAAAGAAAATTGATTAATTTCATAGGTATTATGTTAGGCAGATTTGAAAAATGGTCTTCAATGATGCCCACCTCTTAATATGCTCCTACTTGTGTACTCCCATCTCCTTAAGTGTTGGCCAGACACAGTTATAGACTGCCACTGTGGCTATAAGCCATGACTTCCATGATTAGGTTAGGATGGGCTGTGGCTTTTATCTCTTGCTAGCAGTTGCACTCTATTGCTTTCTTGGCTTCCACAATTTAACGAATAAGCAGTGATATTGGAGAGGCCCACTTGGCTAGGAGCTAAGGGCAGCATTACTAGGAACTGACTTCTGCTAACATTCTGTTCAGTTAAGCAGTAAGATGACTTTGGCCTAGCCAACACTTTTACTGCAATCCATGAGAAACCCTGAAGTAGAGAACTTGTTTAATGTGTATCCAGAAATTTGACCCCCTTAACTATGAAATAATATGTGTGTGTTTTTCTAAGCTGTTAAATTTGGGGGCAAGTTATTATGCAGAAATAGAAAGTGAATATAGTGGTTTACCTATAAAGTAACTAAAAGGCCATGTTAGAATGCACTTGATTTCTTTAGGATAAAATATCTTCAACAGATTAATAAATATATTGTTTTTTCTGGAAGAAAAAAAATTCTCAAAAAGAGATCTCCTACTAGAGTACAGAAACTCTGAAGTAATGTCAAATCAGTCTGAATCCTATTTCATTAGATAATTCCCACTCACATAATCCAAAGTCAAAGAACAAAAATTTAGCTTTAAACCACTGTTTTTATGCTGTATATTAGCAAACATTAGCTGAAGAACTCAATTAGCTATAAACTGGAATCTCTATTTCTCAAGACAATAAATAAAATTTTCTGAATATATAAGGTAACACCTAGAATCAGTAACTTGGTCTTTCTAGTAATGAAGAGCTCTGTGGGGCTGGATCAGTCCTAATCCTGAAGCTGCCTTTGGATGTTTCTGGGCCATTGAGTAATACCGGATTTGTACCTTTTAGGCAATCCATAATGACATTGTATGTAACTAGGATTGTATGGATCCTAGTTATATAAAGGGCCACTTTGTAACTTTCACATTGATCAAGTTTATATTGGATGTTATCAAAATTATTCCAAAGAGCAAAGTTTGAATATGTGGAGTCCACAATGGCTATATATAATTTCTAAGTTGTTCTTACACTTTTTTTTTCTCCCCACTCTTCTTTACCTTACATTGCTGCCATTGAGAAGGGCAACACATCTGGTAAAGTTTTTAAATTTATGGCTTAATCATAAATTTATTTCGTGCCTACTATTCCTATAAGATATCACATATAAGCCAATCACACAATAAAACATGCTTAATTCATGCATTATTTTGGAAAAAAAATATTTCCTCCATGGTGTTAAAATTATTATTTTACTATAAAAATAAGTTTCCCCTAAAAAACAAATATCTCCTAATTATTTCTAAATAGGAATTTAAATTACATTTAGAGGTTCAATTAAATTGATGCCCTATTTCTCTTTTTTTTAAGATTTTATTTATTTATTTGAGAGAGAGAGAGGTAGTGAGCACGAGCACCAAGGGGGAGTAGCTGAGGGAGAAGCAGGCTCCACTCTGAGCAGGGAGCCCAATGCAGGACCCTAAGATCATGACCTGAACTGAAGGCAGATATTTAACTGACTGAGCCACTCAGGTGCCCCAAATTGATGCCCTGCTTTCAATGTGAGTTTTAAAAATATTCTATATTTTGAATTTCCTCTTTAATGATATTAATACAAAGATAACCTGAATTATAAGTTCATATAAACTTAACCACAAAATTGAGAACATTGTATTTTAATATACATTCTGACATTTTACTCTGAACCTTATTTTTGCTATGCTATAACATAAAACGATTGTGTACAGAAGTGTAAGGGAAGGGAGAGAAAGTGGAGTATACAGGAGAACACACAAGGAGAAGACTTCTCCAAAGCCACTGGCTGGAAAAACAAGAGGTACTGATTTTCATAAGTTTTTGCAACCAGTGGGGCTCAAAAACGGAAATTTTAGAGGTCAGTATGCAGAGTCCTGGAGCAGAGTCCTGAGGGCACTGTCCTACTCCTGGAGAGAAGGCAGACAGAGCAATCTGAGGGTCACATAAGGCACACAGGGAGAGAATGTTCCCTCTTCCTGGAGTGCATCTGTGAGAGGCGGCCTTCACACAGATGCCTCTCCAGGGACAAAAGAGCAACTGGGCGCCATTTCTTTCCTCAGCCCCTTATCATGGGCACAAAGACACCTGCTGATGATGTGAACCCAGACATTAGCTGTTTAGCCTGCTTTGCTCCAAATCCCATGCCCCTGTGTTCTGGCACAACTGCCATTATTAGTGAAACCTGCATCAGTCCCAGTCCTGCAAAACCCTCCCCCAGAGGACCAGCACAAATTCCTGCCACACCAGTTCTCTAAAGTATCAAGTTTTAGAAGTTAGCAGGCTTGGCTGAGATAGAGTCCAAAGTACCTTGTCCTGCTCCACGCAGGCAAGAAACCCAGAGATAGGCAGAATGAAAAACAAAACAAAACAAAACAAAAACAAAAAAAATGATCTGAAAAATGCTTAGGACACATAAGGGGAAATTATTCACTCTTCTGGGAGTGTTTTCTGAGAGCCGCATGCACAGAGACTCCTCTCCAGGGACAAATGGTGGCTGACACCATTTCCCTCTCTTGCCCCTCAGCATAAACCAACCTCAGTAAACAGCAAAGTGCCAACAATGGCTGCCTAACCTGCTTCTGCCAAGTCCTGCCCACCTGCACTTTGCTGTACTGCTCTTCCTAGTTAAGTGTGCCTAAGGACCAACACAGCAGGCTCCTTCTTCAGAAGACCACCAGAATCCCCAGCCCCCAACACAAACACACACTCCACATCTATAGACCAGAGAGTTCTATAAGCCTTAATTCTAATGGAAGTAGCATCAGGTCTCATTTAACAAGCAAACCAAAGCACACCTAGTTAAAGCTTGCCATACTCTGGCCAGGCTCCAAACACTCCCCACTGTATGCAAGGAGAGCCTGTGCAGACAACTGGCCTGAGGGACAGAGCAGTCAAAACACAGCAGCAGATTGCATACAGCACACACCAGAGAAACTCCCTGAAGCACCAGCCCTTGGACAGTATATGACCTCTTCTTCATAAAGTCACTATTTGGGGGTACCTGGGTGCTTCGGTCAGTTAAGCATCTGCCTTCAGTTCAAATCATTATCCTGGGATCCAGGGATCCTGGGATCAAGGCCTGCATCAGGCTTTCTGCTCAGTGGGGAGCCTGCTTCTTCCTCTCCCTCTCCCTCCCTGCCCCACTCGTTCCCTCTCTCTCTTTCTCTTTTACTTAAATAAATAAAATCCTAAAATAAAGCCATTACTTTTAGGATCAGGAAAAATAACAGGCTTTTCTAACACAGAGAAGAAGACAGGGACTTAGACAACATGCCAAGATGGAAGAGTTCATCCCAAAAGGAAGAACAAGTAAAGGTGACAGCCAGAGATCCAATCAAAACAGATATAAGTAATATGACTGATCAAGAATTTAAAGCAACATAAGAATACTCATTCAGCTTGAGAAAAGCATGGAAAACATCAGGGAAACCCTTACCACAGACATAAAAGAGATAAAAACAATAGAATGGAAAATGTAATAACTGAGATTCAAAACTAACTGGATGTAATGACAAGGATGGAAGAACCAGAAGAGTGAATAAATGATACAGAAGACAGAATTATGGAAAATAATAAAGCTGAACAAAAGAGAGAAGGAAGAATTATGCATCATGAGAGTATATTCAGGGAAATCAGTGACTCCATGAAACACAGTAACATTCATATCATAGGAGTCTCAGAAGAAAAAGAGAGAGAAAGGGGACAAGAAGGTTTAGTTGAGGAAATTATAGCTAAAAACTTCCCTTATCTGGGGAAGGAAAAAGACTTCCAAATCAAGGAGGCACAGAGAACTCCCATCAAAATCAACAAAAGTAGGCCAACACCAAGACATATTGTAGTCAAATCTGCAAAATATAGAGATAGAGAAAAAAATCTTAAAAGCTACAAGACAAAAGACGACCCTAACTTACAAGGGAAGACAGATAAGGTTAGAAGAATATCTATCCACAGAAACTTGGCAGGTCAGAAGAGAATGGCATGATATATTCCGTGTGCTGAATGGGAAAATTTCGTAGCCAAGAATACTCTATCCAACATGACTATTATTCAGAATAGAAGGAGAGATAAAGAGTTTCCCAAACAAAAACTAAAAGAGTTCCTGACCATTAAATCAGCCCTGCAAGAAACTCACTGAGTAGGAAAGAAAGACCAAAAGTGACAAAGACTAGAAACAGAGAAAATCTCCAGGAAACAACAAAACAAATAATAAAATGACATTAAATGCATATCTATCAATAATTACCTTGAAATAAATGCACTAAATGCTTCAATCAAAAGATACAGGGTGTCAGAATGGATTAAAAAAAAGGGAGGGAAAGAGAGACACATCTATATGCTGCCAACAAGAAACTCATTTTAGACCTAAAGACGCTTGCATTTTGAAATGGAGGGGATGGAGAAACATTTATCATGCAAATGGAAGTCAAAAGAATACTGGAGTAGCCATACTTTTGTTAGATGAACTAGATTTTAAGCCAAAGGCTGTAATAAGAGATGAAGGAGGGCACCATATAATAATGAAGAGGACTATATAACAAGAAGAACTAACAATTGTAAACATTTAATCCCCAACAATGGGAGCATGCAAATAAAATAATCAATAACATAAAGGAACTCATTGATAATAATATAATAGTAGAGGACTGTAACACCCCACTTACATCAATGGACAGATCATCTGAGCAGAAAATCAACAAGGAAACAATGGCTTTGAATGACACACTGGATCAGGTGGACTTAACATATATTCAGAACATTTCATCTTAAAGCAGCAGAAGGCACCCAGTTTCCAAGTGCATATGAAACATTATCCAGAATAGATCATATACTAGGTCACAAATCAGGACTCAATAAGTACAAAAAGATTGAGATATATCATGCATATTTTCTAACTACAACACTACGAAACTTGAAGTTGACCACAAAGAAAAACTTGGAAAGTCCACAAATGCATGCAGGTTAAACAATATGCTATTATTATTAAATATTAACATGCAATTCATATTAAATTATGAATGGGTCAACCAGGAAATCAAAGAAGAAATAAAAAAATACATGGAAACATGATAACAAAAACGTGACAGTCTAAAACCTTTGGGATGCAGCAAAAGTGATCACACAAGGGAAACATACAGCAATACAGGCCTACCTCAAGAAGCAAGAAAAATCGCAAATAAACAACCTACACTTATACCTAAAAGAGTTAGAAAAAGAACAACAAACAAAGCCTAAAGCTAGAAGAAGGAAAATAATAAAAATTAGAAGCAAAATAAATAAATAAAAATAAAGAAGTATATAAATGAAACTAAAAATAAAACAAAACCAAATACAGAAGAGGTCAATAAAACCAGGAGCTGGGTCTTTAAATAAAAATTAATAAATTTGATAAATGCTGGGGTTCCTGGGTGGTTCATTTGCTTAAGTGTCTGCCTTCAGCTTAGGTCATGATCTCAGGGTCCTGGGACGGAGGCCCACATGGGGCTTTCTGCTCAGCAGGGATTCTCCTGCTCTCTCTCACTCTACCTCTGTACTCTCCTTCTCCCAAATAAATAAATATTTATAAAAAATTGATAAACTTGTAGCCAGACTTACCAAAAGAAGAGATGGAATGCAAATTAAAAAAAAAAAACCACAAAAGAGAGTGGAGAAATCACAATCAATACCCAGAAATACAAAAAAATTATAAGAGAATATTATGAAAAAATCATATGCCAACAAGTTGGATTAGATGAACAAATACTGCTAATATATCCATATTACCAAAAGCAATCTATACATTTAATGCAATCCTTATCAAAATACCACCAGCATTTTTCACAGATTTGGGACACACAATCCTAAACTTTGGAAGGAACCACAAAAGAACCTGAATAGCCAATGCAATCCTAAAAAAGAAAAGCAGAACTGGAGGCATCACAATTCCAGACTCCAAGCTATATTACAGAGCTGTAGTGATCAAAATAGTATGGTACTGGCACAAGAATAGACACATAGATCAAGAGAACAAAATAGAAAATCCAGAAATCATCCCACAAGTATATGGTCAACTAATCTTCAACAATTCAGGAAAGAATATCTAGTGGAAAAAAAGACAGTATCTAACAAATGGTGTTCAAAAAACTGGACAGCAACGTGTAAGGGAATGAAACTGGATCACTTTCTTACACCACACACAAAAATAAATTCAAAATGGATGAAAAACTTAAGTGTGAGACAAGAAACCATCAAAATCCTACAGGAGAACATAGGCAGCAACCTCTTTGACATTGTCTGAAGCAACTTCCCTTACTTGAGGCAAGGGAAACAAAAGTAAATATGAACTACTGGGACTTCATCAAGATAAAAAACAAACAAACAAAAACAAACCAAACAAAACTTTTGCACAGTGAAGGAAACAACAAAACTAAAAGGTAACCTACAGAATCGGAGGAGATATTGGCAAATGATCTATCTGATAAAGGATTAGTATTCAAAAATCTATAAAGAACTTATCAAACTCAACCCCCCCAAAACCAAATAATCCAGTTAAAAAATGGGCAGAAGATATGAATAGACATTTTTCCAAATGAGACTTACATATGGCTAACAGACACATGAAAAGATGTTCAACATCACTCATCATCAGGGAAATACAAATCAAAACTCCAATGAGATATCTCCTCACACTCATCAGGAATGGCTAAAATTAATAACACAGG
Organism: Ailurus styani; assembly: GCA_002007465.1. Lineage (NCBI taxonomy): Eukaryota > Metazoa > Chordata > Mammalia > Carnivora > Ailuridae > Ailurus > Ailurus styani. The sequence continues at coordinate 109,610 of LNAC01000927.1, forward strand.
AAACAATAGATGTCGGTGAGGATGCAGAGAAAAATGAGAACCCTGTTATCCTGTTGATGGGAATGCAAACTGGTGCAGTCACTCTGGAAAACAGTATGGAGGTTCTTCTGAAAGTTAAAAACAGAACTACCCTACCATCCTGCTATGTATTTACCTAAAGGATACAAAAATACTGATTTGAAGGGATATATATCACGATGTTTATAGCAACATTATCAACAATAACCAAATTATGGAGAGAGCCCAAAATGGCCATTAACTAATGAATGGATAAAGATGTTATTTTATACGTATACAGTAGAATATTATTTAGCCATAAAAAGAATGAAATCTTGGCATTTGCAAAGACATGGATGGAGCTAGATAGTATAATGCTAAGTGAAATAAGTCAGTCAGGGTAAGACAAATACCATATGATTTCACTCATACATGGAATTTAAGAAACAAAACAAATGAAGATGGGGGAAAGGAGGCAAACCAAGAAACAGGCTCTTAACTACAGAGAAAAAAACTGAGGTTCCTGGAAGGGAGGTGGACAGGGGATGGTTAAAATAGGTGATGGGGATTCAGGAGGATACTTGTGATGAACACAGAGTATTGTATGTTTTTGTTTTTTTAAGTAGGCTCCATGCCTAGGATGGAACCCAAGGTACAGCTTGAATCAGGACCCTGAGATCCAGACCTGAGCTGAGATCTAGAGTCAGACTCAACCAACTGAGCCACCCAGGTACCCTGAACACGGAGTGTTTCACGTAGTTGATGAAACTTTGAATTCTACACCTTGAAACTAACACTACAATGTATGCTAACTGGAATGAATGAATGAATGAATGAATGAATGAATGAATGAACGAATGAATGAATTTGACAGAGAGAGACAGTGAGAGAGGGACCATAAGCAGAGAGAGTGGGAGAGGGAGAAGCAGGCTTCTTGCAGAGCAGGACGCCAGATTCGGGGATTGATCCCAGTACCCTAGGATCATGACCTAAGCCGAAAGCAGACATTTAATGACTGAGCCACCCAGGCGCCCCTATGTTAACTTTTATTTAAATAAAAATTTGGAAAAAGAAAAAAAAAGAGTATGGTTATCCATGAGTGTGTTTAGTTTGATCTAAATTAGTTCTTTTACAAGTTCTCTGGTGTCAATAAACAAACACTTGGAACAGCCATTATTCTCATGTGAGATAGCAAAGTTTTTTGTTTTTTGCTTTTTTTTCTCCCTTTGTGGGAGTTTATTTCCTGGCAGAAAAGGAAAACAAAGTCAGGCTTCTGAGCCTTCTAGGCTAGGCGGGGCAAGGGGAAGGGAGGCACAGGGGAGGGCTCCAACTGTGGCACTTAGTCCCACAGCTGTCCTGGCTGGATGTGGGAAGGGCCTGCAGGGATGGTGCCGCTGAGCCTGGTGACAGAGGTGGCAGGCCAGGGGCCTAAAGGACAGCCCATATAGAGGCAATAAATACTGACAAGCCATGCACACGACTCCAGGACGGCAGACCCATGTAGAGAATTTAGGCTCAGGTGTTGGCTTTGCATGGGGAGGGCTGTCGGCTGGGGTTGTGGACTCTGGTGTTGCCCACCGGAACAAAGAGGGCAGAGGTGTGAGGATACCTGGCCTCCCACCTGGGAATGAAGCTACTTCAGTTTTGACAGTTTGGCTTTCCCCAAGCCCCTGGAGCCATCCCCACAGCCTTGGCCTTGGGAGGGGGTGGTTAGTCCCCGGTGGGCAGGGGAGCAGAACCAGCATGTCCCACTCACCTCCCCAGGCCATGGGATTACAAGTGGGGCAGGGACCAAAGGAGAGCACATGCTCATGGAAACATGGGGGAGTAGAGGTTTGTGCCAGCCCCCACAGCACACGTCCCATATGTTAAGGCATTATCATTAGACGGTTACCCACAGCTATGGATTAACTGACTCGAGTGAGGCGAAAACAGGAGGGTGGCTGGCCCTCAAGAGGCCTCCAATCATGCTCCCCAACATGCCCCCCCCCACAGAAGAAGATAAAGAAGATTCGAGGCAACTGTGAAGACCCACAGGGACCTAAGCACCCCATGATTCCATTGGAAAAGCTAGGGCCTTGGGTCAGGTTAGGACCAGTGGAGAAACCTGAAGGCGTATAGAGGGGGAGGTGGAGTCCTGTGCTGGAAGCTCCCTCTTCCCAGTACTACCTTGGTATAGTCAGAAGCAGTAAGACAAGACTTTTGAGGAGGCTGGGTCCTGAAGTCAGGGCCAGGAGGGATGGGTGGGGCTGGCCAGGGAGCAGACCTCTCTGCACTTGGATAAGGTATTGGGATGGGGGTGGGGATGATAGGAGTGGGGCATATCAGAAAGGTCAGTTCATCTGTCCCAAGTTCTGCTCACCTCCCGGACCAGGACTCAGTCCTTCCATCCCTATTTGATGGTAAGATTCCACTCCCAGGACAGGTGGACAATCTTGTCATCTGTGAACCAGGACTTTAGTTGCCACGACCCAGCATACCCTTGGGTTCCTCCTCCATGAGGGCCAGAAACTTGTACTCTTCTGTTTGGGGCCCAGAGATTCCCACCAGGTTGTTGTTCTTGTCAATCTTGATGTCTTCCGTGTACATGCGCTGGATGTACTTGCCAGACCAATTTCCCGGTTCACTGGAAAGAGATTTTTCTCCTCCCTACTTCAGCACCAAGGACAAACTGCTTCTTGAAGCTCTCCAGGTCACCTGTCAGGTCCAGCTCCAGGGGACCCAGGGCCAGGCTACACACTGGGGTCAGGCAGGCCACAACAACGCTGGGGACACTGGGGTCAGCAGACTCTGCTACGTGGCCCAACAGGGGTCTTTGTTCTCACACAGACTCTTACCATCCTTGTCCAGCTCCTGGATCTCCTGGATGCTCTTCTGGGCCGGGGGCTTACAGTGTTCATCCTCCTCATTCTCAGCTACCATCTGTGCTAGCTGCTCTGCCATGGGCTCCTGCTTCACCCGGCTCACCTCTCCCTGAGTCTGAGACACCCGAGACCCCACGGGCCACTCTTGTGCTCCCTTGCACAGGGAATAGCAAGTAAGTTCTTAACTGAGTATATATTTGTCTTAATTATTGTGTTAGTCTGATTTTTGTCTAGTGTGCTATATAACCTTTGCCTTCCTCTGCTCAGCCTCCCATAACAAAATGCTATAGACTGGGCAGATTTAAAAATAGAAATTTATTTTCTTACAGTTCTGAAGGCTGGAAGTCTACTATTACGTGTCAGTTTGGTGCATTTTCAACCCCTAAATCTCATGTGTCAATAGATGTTACTTGGAAAACACATAAAGTAATTATTCTTGTTCAAGACATACTTAGGCAGCATATAACCCTTGATGTTTCTCTGACCTTTCAGAGTATAATTCAGCATACTTCATTTTAATGACCCCTTCACATATATTGTTAAGAATAGAAAGTTGTTACCGACACTATTTAAATAAATGAAGTAAATGAGGTATAACAAAGACTGTTCTGCCCTAACTCAAGTCAGCTTCTCCACAAGAATGTGGTTGCTTCAGAGGGGAACCGCTTATAGCATGTAGGGATAATAATATGTTTCTCAACAGCAGAAAAAAGCTGCCTTGCTCTTCATTCCAGGAAAATAGTATTTGAAGCCATTATGTTTAAGTAACACAATATTTAGAAGCTATTAATGTTGCTTTTTTTAATGTTGGTTTTTTTAAAATAGCACAGCATTTTACCAAAAATAAAAGAATTGTCATTTTGGTGTCTGAAAAATTCTCATCTAATTTTAGAGTAATGTGTTCAGCAATAAATAATTATTGTTTAAATTTAAATTCTTTAAGAGATTTCAAATAGTAAGCAAAGTGAATAAAAAATCTATGGGAATACAGGACCACATTTTCATATTAAGCTATTCATATTTATGTTTAGTGGTTAGAAGGACAAAAAAGGGAAAAAGAACTCTTCTATGCTTAACATGTGAGAAGACACATTGCTAATATATACCAGATAGAAAGAGAAGAAAGCAACTTTATCATATCCTCTAATTTGGGAAATCTCTAAATATTTCCTCATATATTTTAGTTTTTATAATATTCTATTTTAATGCCTATTTTCTAACCCCAAACAATCCCTGTACTTATAAACTCTGAAATCCATTTAAAAATAATGCTTGTTGAATATGTATGTGTATGCATAGCTGTTCTTTCTAAATTGTTAATGCCTTTCTCTTGTGTCTCTGCCTTATTTATATGTATGTAAATATGTATGTAAATACTTAAATTACTGATTTTAATAGTAAATTTAACAGTACTAAATATAAAGATGCAATTTTTATTTCACATAATTTTTATATATAAGTTTTCACTAATAATATAGTACAGAAACATATTACTAACTCTGTTACCCACAGCCACCTGTCATCATACATCTGAGAATTTCTAAGATTAAGAAAAAAAGAAAACTTATTTCTTTAACTATATAGTATGTGCATGCATGTGTTATTCATTTAATTTTACTAATAAAAACATTAAAGGAAGAACTATCATATAATTCAGTAATCCCACTTCCAGGTATATATATAAAGAAAGTGAAATCATTATCTCAAAGAGATATCTTCACTCCCATGTGTACTGCAGCATTTTTCACAATAGCCAAGAAATGGAAACAAGCTAAGTATATCAAAATATGAATGGATAAAGCAAATGTGTATATATATAATATTTTTATAGTTATATATATGTATGTACTTATGTATTTGAGAGAGAGAGAAATAACATGCGCACACAGAAGGGAAGGAGAGGATCTCAGGCCAATTTTCCACTAAGAACAGAGCTGGACATGGGACTTGATCTCAAGACCCTGAGATCATGATCTGAGCCTAATCCAAGAACCTGACGCTTAACTGACTGAGTCAACCAGACGCTCCATGTGTGTATAATATTATTCAGCCATGAGAAAGAAGGAAAATTCTGCCATTTGTGACAACATGGAATGACCTTGAAGACATTATGCTAAGTGAGATAAATCAAAGACAAATACTGTATGATATCATTTAAATGTGAAATCTAAAATAGGCAAACTTGTAAAAACAGAGTAAAATGGTGGTTAGCAGGGGCTGGGAGGGGTGGAAAAATAGGAGAGATGTTGTCTCAGGGTACAAATTGCAACTAGTAGATAAATAAGTCTTGGAGATCTAATGTCTCTACTAGAGACAATAATGTTGTTTTATAATCATCCAACTTGCTAAGAGATTAGATCTGAATTATTCCCACTAAGACAAGAAATGATAATTATGTGCTATGATAGAGTGCTAATGCTACAGTCACAACTGTATTACAATATATAAAGAAATCAATGCAATTGTTATGCAAAGTTTTATGTCATATATTTCAATAAAGGGAGAAAATTGCTTTATCCTAAAATAGAAAGTGATAAGAAATTAGTTAATTTTGTAATTAAAAATATCTCCAGATCTATCTAGTTCTGAATTATTTTATATATTTATGTATTTTCATATATGTGTATGTATATTACATCATATTGTCTGATATATATCAAACACTACTTTCAAAAAATCAATGCTTTACATTTGATTTTCATAAAACATTCTGAATCATATGCATTATACAAATTTTAAAATTTTTCATTATTCTGGATGTTGGTAGTCTAGTTTCTTTTCTTTTTTTTTTTTTAAAGATTTTTTTTTTATTTATTCATTTGACACAGAGAAAGAGATTACAAGTAGGCAGAGAGGCAGGCAGAGAGAGAGGAGAGAGGAGGAAGCAGGCTCCCTGCTGAGCAGAGAGCCCAATGTGGGCCTCAATCCCAGGACCCTGGGATCATGACCTGAGCCGAAGGCAGCGGCTTTAACCCACTGAGCCACCCAGGCGCCCAGTAGTCTAGTTTCTAACAGTTTCTTTTATGTTATTTGTATGCTTAGTGTTAACAAAGAGCTGTTAAGTAGGAATACATTCTTTTACACATGAAAGACAGATATTGAATAATATTAGTTAACACCTATGGGATAAGTTACAAAATGATATTCTGTTAATAGTACCAAAATGCAGGGACACCTGGGTGGCTCAGTCAGTTGGGCTGCTGCCTTGGGCTCAGGTCATGATAACAGGTTCCAGGGATCGAGTCCCACATCAGGCTCCTGGCTAGGTGGGAAGCCTGCTTTTCCCTCTGCCTGCCCAGCCCCTGCTTGTGCGCTCTCTTTCTCTCTCTCTTACAAATAATAAATAAAATCTTTAAAAAATAATAATCCCAAAATGCAGACAAAAGGAAAATAACTAATTGTATGTATCATGGCATGTACCAATACAAAATAAAAATCCATAAAAAATGTTTGTTTTATATTAAAGTTCAATGTATATTGATAATTATTTTACAAAGAAATCTCACCACTAAAATACAGCAGTATTTTTTTAAGAATACTGGATATTGAGTAACTATAGCTAATACTTTAGAGTATCACTATCTATTCAGTGTTACTGCCTTCAAGGTTTCAAAGAATTCATACCATCCTTAAATTCAAAAGCAGAGTTTCAGTACCATCAACTTTACCAAAGTATAGTCCAACAGTGAATGATTTTTCTTGTACTTTTGATATATATTTTGTTATTGAGCTGCAGGGTCAACATATTTTCTTCTGAATTATCAAAATAGAGTATAGCTACATTTACAATGAATGAGCTATCAATAATAACTTATTTAACTGGTACAATATTCTAAAATATTTTCACATCTTTTTCTGAATGCATACATTAACTGAATCTTTATTGAAATTAGAAACAGATGAAATCATCATAAAAAACATTCTTACTTTGTTTCCAAATTCTAATACGGAGTTCTACCTTTACAGGACAGCATGCAGTCTCACACTCTACCCACCTATACTTTGTGGAAGTAGTTTGCAGATTGTGTCCTGGCTGTTCCAAAGAGCCAGTTTCCCTGGGTTCCTCCTGGGAGAAAGGTTGTCAGGGGGGAACCAATGAGATGACACTGGATCATGCCATCTCTTTTTCGTGAGCAGCTCTGCTTTCAACTGTGTTAAATATTAGATTTCTGAAAATTTTCTTTAAGTGTTCTCTGATTAAAATATCATAGGCAAGTTAGAAAAATAATGCCACTATAGTATGCCTCTAATTTTAACTTTATCTTTTTTTTTAATTTATTTATTTGACAGAGAGAGATTACAAGTAGGCAGAGAGGCAGGCAGAGAGAGAGGAGGAAGCAGGCTCCCTCCTGAGCAGGACCCTGAGATCATGACCTGAGCCAAAGGCAGAGGCTTTAACCCACTGAGTCACCCAGGCACCCCTCTAATTTTAACTTTAAATGAAAGGTGACTTTTCCCCTTATAACACAGTTACTTTAAAGTTTTAAGAATTCCCTTAAGATTATGGGAAATACAATGCCTTAGGTGTTGGGAAAGAACATTTAGGTATACAGATGTATTCTCTCTCTCTCTCTCTCTCTCTCTCTCTCTCTCTCTCTCTCACACACACACACACACACACACACACACACACACCAGCTGAGGAAAGAAGTTAAGTCCATTCGTGGTGTCACAGTATGAATCTTCCCTGAGAAGGTCAAGAAGTCTTTAATGCTAACATGTTACCATTTCTGTTACATGCCTCAAAGAGGTAATACCTGTTACTACCTCCTTTATATAAATAATTACATAATAAAAACTGACTTTTGTCTCCATACTTCAAATCTAAAACATTTCTGCTGTGCAGCTAAATTTTTCTAAAATTTTATTTTTAGTATTATATACCTGGGTAATTCTCCTGATTGTTCACTTACTATATTTGCACAGGCTCTTACATGTGTTCTTATATGACCAAATAATTTGTGACATAGAGGAACCAGAAAAAAAAGAAAAGGAAAATAAAGCCTATGTTACCCTTAAGTACTAGGATGAACTGCATATTTTCTACTTTATCAAATTCATCAATTGTAAGACACATCGCTAATTCATGTATCCATGAGAAAGAAAAATAAAAATTATCAATTAAACTATGACATGCTACCTATGGTAGAACTGATTCTAATTTTAGAGATGTCATAATGTTAAATATATGTGCTTATAAGAAATATAGAAATCATTCGATTTTTACAAAAACACCACATGGAATGAATTTTTAGTTCTGTTCCTAAAATAGGGAAAATTAAGGGTGCCTGTGTGGCTCAGTCAGTTAAGCATACAACTCTTGGTTTTGGCTCAGGTCATGGTCTCATGGTTTGTAACACTGAGTCCCAAGTCCGGCTCTGCACTCAGCAGGAGTTGGCTTGGATATTCTCTTCCTCTGCTCCTTTCTCCACTTACACACCCTCTCTCTCCTGCTCTCTCTCTCAAATAAATAAATATTTAAAATAAAATAAAATAAGACGGAGCAAATTAATACAGAACTCTAACTAACAACCCTAAGAGCACACAGCTAATATACAGCACAGTTGGAATTCAGAATCAAATTTGTCTGACTCTATGAACCATCTTCTCCCTACAGATTTCCACTTCTTATGAGTTCACTGCAACTTGTAATGCAGTGATGATGTCCCACTGCTGCTTCACTTTTAGAATTGCCTCTCATGACTCTTATTTAATAGCCTGTGTGCCACCATCTATAAAGAGACCCCTGTGTAACTAAACAATAGATTTTTAATATGTTCTTAAGTCATGATTACTAAGAAAAAGATACTGCTTCTCCAATCTAAATCTCAATAAATATTTTTAAATGTTCCATGTCGTGATATTTATGGCAAATATAGTACTTTCTACTTAATAGCTTTAAAATGTTTTGATCATTTGGACAAACTGTCAAAGCAACCATGGGACTGAACAACCAAAGCTGTTTTAACCAATAAACCACACAATTCAATGTAATATGACTTTGGCTTCAGCTTTCCATGTAGTGAGTTTTAGTGAATTAATGAATCAGTGAATTAGTCTTTAAATCATTGAGGCCTTTTAGTCAATATCTTATATACTCAAGCTGGTAGTAATATTAATGTATGCAAATATTTATGGAATCATTATTGCAAACCAAGAACTAATCTATCTTACATAGTTCCAGTTTAAACTATGTAAATGAGTTATTTGTTGAGCTCTTATACAAACGTACACACACACACACACACACACAATTATTATGCCCATTTCTTGGATGAGAAAAATAAGAGCTCAACAAATAACTCATTTATACAAAACTGTAACACAGAATTTATACCAGTTTCACAGCCAAAGCTTTTAACCTGCCTACAATATATCTTCCCAAGAAGAAGGAGATATGGGCTGGGATTCTACAGATCAGCACTGAATTTCAGGTTACAAACTGAATCCTAGAGCTTAATCAAATCACTTCATCTGATTCAGAGTAACCTTTGGGAAAGATGTGACTTTCTCTGATTATTCCAGTTTCAGTTATAACTTAAAATGGGATTTTCCTTGCCTGTATTTCTTCCACCCTTGCCCAATCCAAATCTGTTAGTCTGAGTTTTCTGATGGACTCTGTATGAACTTGCTTCTTTTCGTTCCAAGGTCTCAAATCCTGATCTTCATGTAGAGTGTGGTGCTCTTTCTTTTATGCTCCCACAGCACCCTGCACATACACTTATTAAATATGCATTGTTAATTAGTGATATTCTCCAAAGTCTCTGAACTTCTTTAAAGCAGAAATGGTATCCAATACATAAACTGAGAGCCTAGCCTGACATACACAAAGCATTTAGTAAATGAATGCTAAGTGGAAGAAAGAAGAAATGAATGAATGGACATTCATTTACTCATTTATATAAGGAATTTGGTTTAGTTGAATGTAAGATTCTTCTTAGGCCTAAACTCAGTCATTTCTGCCTCTATTGATATATTCATAGATACTTACTATTGATCTTTTTTGACCTCAATCTCCATGACACATTTTTGTAGCTTTCTGATTTCCCCAAACTGACAAAGATTATGACTGTACCAAACCATGGGCTCTTTTCATTTGTCAGACTCTCTTGCAAATAATTAGGCCCTGTGACTGACATCTTCCCAAGAAAATTTTGGTGAAAGGATTATATTACTTTCAGGCCTGACCCTTAAGACATCCTGAAGAGCCTAATGGATCTTTTTGGCTCCCCAGTCACTCTGAAGTAGGGAATCATTGAGCCCTAGGGAACAATGGGGCAGCAAAATAAGAATTCTAGCATCGGAAGTCATTGCTACATAAAAGTGCTACATTGCTACATAAAAGTGACCCACAAAGGCCACATGGTTTGTGTCAGGCTGTATAAGCAATAACTAAGTCTTTCTTATGTAAGCCAAGAGAATTTTTTCTACTTTTTATGGAATCTAGGATTAATTACTCTAATTCTGAAACAAACCACTATCTTCAATTGGTAGATTAATTTGTTTCTCTCTCTCTCTCTCTCTCTCTCTCTCTCTCTCTCTCTCTCTCTCTTTCCATTTTGTTTGTTTTAGGCTAAAAAGAAGAAAGTATGTAGAATTGATTCATGGTAACTTCATCCAAAATTTTCCTCTCAGACTTTCTGGGTCTGAGTTATAAATCTGTATAGTCTTGGACACAGTAGAGCCATTATTATTGGAAAAGTAAAAACAAGAAAATTTCTAAGTGACAATAGATCCTTTTATAATCAATTAAGGCCCAGGATTTATACCAATTATTTGTAGACACACCAAACAAGCAAAAAAATAGCATTTAGGATGTTTATATCACAATGGGTGGTATATTAATGTATGTCTAAATACATTTCTTTCCTCTACCTGCAGTAGAGGTTTTGCTTTATTGTGAATAGATGATATTTAAATATGATATAACACTGAGAAGAGAATATGGAACATATGGGAAGGAGACCACACTATAAGGAAGTTGCTTCTAATTTATTATCTCAAGATCAAATATTCACCAAAGCTTGACATATCTTATCTTCTTATAGCTTAAGATTTAACTTCCCAAACTCTAATAAGAAATCCCTCAAAGAGAAAGAGAAAAAATGTATGGTTCATTATTATAATTTCCCAAAAGAGTCTTTAAACCAGGGTTACTTTAGGTGAATTATATTTTAAATCATTTGCTAAAATATTTAATGTTGACTCCTAAGTATCTAAAATATTACACTGAATTGGCTTTATAGGATGTTTCTTTCAACTATTCCTTTCAGATAGAATTATGGCAAAAAGGAAGAAAGTTATGCCATACTTACTTAATTCTTTAGCAAGTAATCTCAGTAAGTAGTAATATTAACATCTAATTTCTGATCTCAAATTTCTTTATTCCCTTATCTGCCTCCCAACATTTCACAGGTTTCTTGATTTATCTGTTGAAATGCTTAGAGACAGAAAAGAATGAAGAAAGAAATGAAAAAACAAAGTGAGAGAAAGGGAGAAAGAGAAAGGAGAAAAGGAAGATGGACATATGGAAAAAAAAAACCTATAATTTTCGTGACTTGTGTACAGAAGCGGTTTGGGAACCTATTTCCTACTCAGAAAAAGCAAATGTGAGGGGAAATCCACAGGTTTAATACGGTGGTTAAATTTGGAAATATGCAAAATCTTGGAAGAAATTCAAAACAACAGAGAGGTGGACAAACATTTCATGGTGGATATTTTACCTTGGCCCTAGAGATCACTGTGTGAACATGAACTAATTCTATTGCACATTAAAACATTAAATTCAAAAAAGGGATATTAAGTGAAACAGCTCAAAAAGAAAAAAAAATCTTACATATTACCCTAAATAAGAATGAAAAAACTGAAAGCAATACTATTTAATTTTGTGTTTATTCATCTTTTTTTAATCACAAACACTGATCACATTGTTCAGAGATCTTTGAAAACTAGGAAAAATTAGATTAGTAAACTTTAAAAATAATTAGTGGTTGTGAAATAGCCTGTCTCAAAGAAGCCATTTAAGTAACCTCCCTAATTATTAAGACCTTCTTCTAATGGATAGTAGACACAAATGTCTGTGCTTAAATGCCCCATTTTTTTCAAATCTCTTTTAGTGGAATTTACTTATACTTTTAAAAACTCAAATTATCATTACTTGAATACACACAAATCAGCTAATTAGTGATAGAATTTGGACGGAAGCACAGTTCTGAATCCCAATTTCAGCACCATCATTGCTCTTCTCACTCTACTGCTCTGACACTTGGGAAATATATGCCTTTCCTTTATGTCTCAATTTAATAATAAGCAGAAATGATTAATCTTTTGAGTTTCCTAACACCTAAAAGACATTTTTTAAAAATCCTGTCGTGGATCGCCTGGGTGGCTCAGTCAGTTAAACTTCTGACTTCAGCTCAGGTCATGATCCCAGAGTCCTGGGAATCAGCCCCATAGGAGCTTGCTTCTCCTTCTCCCTCAACCTCTCACCCTGCTTGTGGGGTGTGTGTGTGTGTGTGTGTGTGTGTGTGTGTGTGTGTGTGTGTGTGTGTGTGTGTGTGTGTGTTCTCTCTCTCTCTCTCTCTGTGTGTCAAAAAAATAAATACAAATTAAAAAAAAATTAAAATTATATTGTGGGGGGTGCCTGAGTGGCACAGTTGACTGAGTGTCTGACTCTTGGTTTTGGCTCAGGTCATGATCTTAGGGTCATGAGATTGAGCCCCACATCCGTGCTCAATGCAGAGTCTCTTTAAGACTCTCTCCCTCTGCCGCTCCCCACCACACACCCTTTTTCTTTCTCTCAGATAAATAAACCTTCTAAAAAATACTACTGTGAGCTGAACTGTGTCTCCTCAACATTCATGTGTTGAATGAAAGCCTAACATTTAGTACTTCAGTATGTAACTGTATTTGGAAATAAGGTCTTTACAGATATGATTAAGTTAAAATTAAGTTGTGTTTTGCTTTGTTTTTATAGTGGGCCCTAATCCAATATGACCAGTATCTGTATAAGAAGAAGAACTCAGGTACACACATAGAGACACTAGACACACATGCACACAGGGATGGCCACGTGAAGACACAGCAAGAATGTGGCCATCTACAAGCCGAGAAGGGAAGCCCCAGAAGAAACCAACCCTGCCAATCCCCTGATCTTGAACCTCCAGCCTCCAGAACTGTGAAAAAATAAATCTTTGATTTTTACGCTCCCAGGCTGCTGTGTTTTGTTATGGGATCCCAAGTAGGCTACTACAGATCCAAAGATTTCTGTCTGAATATTTACCAGATACTGTGGAGAAAATGTGCACAACTTTACATCACTTGCCTGGAAGGACTGATGTGAACATTTATGAGATAATGTTTATTAAAAAGTTAGGGAACATTTATGAGATAATGATTATTTAAAAATTAGGGATCAATATTAAAATCACACTAATAGCTATCAATGTATTTTTCAATGTTCCAAATTTAATTGATCCATTACATAGTTTTCAAAGTAACAGAGTATAGTAGATTAGAACATAGTTTAAAGATATTCACTGTTGTCCTCATCTTCATAAAAGTATACTTTCCTTCTCTGTTATGTTGGGTTGACACCATGGCTTGTTTAGCCAGTGGGATACTAATAAATGTGATATAAATTAAGGTTTGAACAATGCTTGTGTAGTAGGGCATTTGTGAGTCTGTTTTGGCCCTGGGAAAACTCTCCTTTCAACTTGGGCCTCAGAATGTCCTCACATAAAGCAGCCTTGAGGTCAATGCATATGGAGGAGCCAAGGTTAATTGCCCTCCAGCATAAAGCAGGGCTCCCAGGTAAGTATGACCAAGATGACCTGATGCACAGGTGAACTGCAGATGTGTGAGAGAGAACAAATAACAGCTGTTTTAAGTCACTCAATTTTGAGGGGTTCTGCCATGTAGTGTTACTGACCCATAATTGACTGATAGGGAAAGCATTGCAATAAAAAAATAAATAAATAAAGCAAGTTGATTACAGTGTAGGTAGAACTTTTAAATAATTTTCAATAAAGTATTTAGGAAATCAGTATTCTTGTTGAAAATTTAAAATATTATTATATATTTTCAATGCCAGAAATAGAATGCTAAAAATATAACATCTCTTGGGCATTTATTATGTTCTAGGGATAGTGATAACCTCTGATTATTTCATCTCAATAATGACACCAAGGTTAAATATAATGATTAGCATATTTTTTAATGATTACCATATTTTACAGATGCTCAGTCATTTTTTATTTTACAGGATCATACTGCTAGTATGTTATAAGATTGGAATTTAAACCCAGGCAATCAATTTCTAATGCCTGGGCTCTTAACCTTTTCTTCAACCTTGGTAAAACAAGGCCTCAAACAATTGACTTAACTCAGAGTAGTTCCCCTCACGGAAATCTTTAGGGAAAGGTGAAAAACTTATACAATTTGAAGAGAAAACAGAGCATATTGGGCTCTTAATTTTTATAGCATATCCACATATCACAGATTCTCTGTTTTTTGAAGGTAATTTTATCTATTTAATTGCCATTCTAACATATAATATTTTTACAAAGATATTTTCTGCACACTGTACATAGTAAAGATCATGCTTTTATTATATACCCTATCATATGTGAAGAATATTACCTATTAAAAAAACTCTTTCATTTTATGTTTAAGTATAATATAAATAAATACGTATATTAATTTATGCCTAAGTTAGTGTATGTATATATGTGTATGTGTGTATATGGATAGATGATAGATGATAGATAGATAGATGATAGATAGATAGATAGATAGATAGATAGATAGATAGATAGATAGATAGATAAAGATTCTCAAGTTCTTATCATTAAACATGGCTTCTTGTGCTTTGACATAATAGGAATCAGAACTGATGGGGAATTGCCAGGTTTCACAGCTACACTAAAGTCAGTTGACCTAGCCAGAGCTTTGCTTTAATCCTAATATCAAGCTGATCGAAATTGAGTAAAATTATCACTTCTCTGTAGCTTTCTACATATCTCACAGGTGACCTATTTAAGAGTTATTACTGGACAAAAGAAAGATGTGAGGCATGCATGTTAATGGAAATTATCAGAGAACTGGAGTTATTTTCAGAAACAAAATGGGTGAGTAAAGAACTCTCATAACATTTGAGAATGTTTTTGTAACTAGGTCTAAGAAAATCCAGAATCCTCTCGGGTCATTAGAAAGGGTTCTGGGAAGCTCTAAAATATATTGGTCCTTTTGGACTAGTCCTCCTTAAATTCCCCTCAATGCCCATCCCTAACCCCTGCTACCTCCAAACGTCCAGATCCAGGTAAACAAAATACAGTTTTTAGTGAATTGGCAGGGCGTACCATGACATTCATAGAGATCTCAAAATATGAACATGAGGAAGAAGTTCTTATACAGAATGCTAACCAAACATTAGCCAATTACAAGGCATGCCTGAAATTAAAGTCGATGCTAAAAGCAGCCAAATCAAATTAGTTTATCCTAACAGACCAGACTTATACATTCAAAGTGAAAGAACTTTATTTTTATTGATCAGTAGTGTTCACCAGAATCTGAAATCAAATATTGACTTGGCCTGAATAAAAACGTACTATCTAGTTGAATGATTTGAATGTTTCTCATTTCCCGCTATCATTTAACTTGCATTACACACATTCATGTTATTCTCTATGATATTGCTCAAAAGGATATAATTTTTTTACAGTTTTATTTTTCTAGCTATGCAACATTGCAGCCTCTCACCAGCTATTGATTAGCAGAAATATTTGGATAGACTAGATGGTTTTAGGCTGTTTCCATACCTCCTTATGAAACATGGTCTAGCATCTTTGAATTAAATGATTTTAGCTATGGTTACTTGATTTCTTGTTAAAGATATTCCATACAAATACCAGGCCTCGTCATTTACTCTAATATTGGTCAGCTGGCTCTTTTCCCAGATCATTTAGAATTATTATACTATTAAATTTAAAAGACTATCGATTTTAAACTTCTATAGATCAGGTGACTTTTCAACTCTGTGATTCTAAAACATTGTCAATACAACATAGTGAGTATATTACTAAGGAACTGCTAAGCCTAAAAATAGTATGCAACATTAAATAGGATTAATTGGTATGACAATTGGTAAGGTTTTCTATATGATTTTAATGGAGTAAATACCAAATGCTTTATATGGTATTTTAATCATGCAGTTATTACAACATTACTGAACGATCTACCCTAAAAGGGTTTCTCATTTGACTCTTTTGAAATAATTACATATTAAACTACTCAACACTATATATTTAGGATTATGTAAAAGAAAAAGGGTAACATTCATCTTTATTCCATATATAAAGAAAATAAGGTACTACTCAGATACTTGGAATTTCTCCAAAACATACAGCTCATCATTAGAGTCGGAAATAGTTAAAATATATCTAAAAGGTGCATTTTATGCTGATCATTGAACACTCTTTCAAGCTGGCAGAAACTGCCCCCGTGGATCTTGAGTCAACAACTCTACCTGTGTATCACAGAGTTCCAAAGGCCATTCTTCCCTTCTTTTCAGGTGAACTCTAGCACATCCCTGCATATTCATAGGCTTAATGTACTTCTCATTCACTTTACCATTTTTGGTCTCTGGGATTTTTTTAATATATAAAAGGAACAGCATGACCCCATCTTAAAAATTGAAATATTCACTGATCTATGGTTATTTCTGTAATATCGCAAGTGTTGGTGAATAATTCAAATTAAATAGTTTCCTATATACTCCATTTTAAAGGGACTTCATTTACTTTATTTCAATGGTTTCCTCTTGTGCTGTTCTCACCCTGCATTATTCATATGCAAGCTCACAAATTGCTCTGAGTTTGAGCAGTGCTGATATAAATCATAAGGCTATTTTCTCTGGAGGACTTCAGCCTTAAGCTCTACAACTTGTTTTAAAATGAAAATTGTGTTCAATTAAGGTGATTTGTTTGCTTCAAAAAATTAACTATCTTATATTGTCATTTGCAAGGAGGGAAGACTAAAGTTACATTCCTGGGTGCTGAATAATTTTGGAAGTAATTTACTTTCTCTCTCTGACTGTATCCTTTTATCTAGTTTATCCTGTCCATTTATTTGTGGTTAGATCATATTCTTCAGGATATATAGCTATCAAAAATTCCTTTCCCAAGTGCTCTGCATTTTGACTTTTGACTAGTTCCTTTGTAAACAAACTAAAATGTGTTTGTCTCTGCTTTCAGGTCCTTCACTGCTGGACAGAAACAGAGAGGAAATGAATGGAAATGCAAGGAAACTGAGAAATTAGATTCAGTGTGGAGTACTGCTACAAAAATAGTATTTTAAGAGTGACATCACTGAAAATGGTGGAGTAGGGAATCCCACCCATCCCTCCCCAAAAGTAACTAATAAGATGAAAGGCAACCTATGGAGTGGGAGAAAATATTTGCAAATCTTGTATCTGATAAGGTGTCAAATCCAAATTATAGAGAAAACTCATACAACTTTATAGCCAAAAAAAAAAATCTGACTAAAAAATAGGCAGAGGACCTGAATACACATTTTTCCAAAAAAGACATGCAAATGGACAACACGATGGATGAAAAAATATTCAATATTACTAATCATCAGGAAAATGGAAGTCAAAATCACAATGAGATACCATTTAATACCTGTTAGAATGGTTATCATCCAAAAGACAAAAGATATCAAGTATTAGCAAGGATGTGGAGAAAAGGGAAAACTTGAGCACCCTTGGTGAGGCTATAAATTGGTTCAGGCCCCTGGAAAACAAAAGGGAGATTCCTCAAAAAATTAAAAATCAGCATCTGCACTTCCAGTGCAGATTGTTAGAGCTAGAGAAAGCAAAATGGACATTATTCTCAAAGAACTGTGTTTATGGGTCTCCATACATCTGGTATCTTTCTCAGTGACCGGTACAAAACATTTATTTCACCTAACTTGAAGCATTCCCAGGGCTGGGATGACTTCCCCAGTGGCTTTTGCCAGAAGCATTTATACCAACAGATACTGGTTACTGGTTACAGCAGTCTGGGGCAAGGAATAACATTTGGAACAAGCTTGGGTTACACTTGAGATTCAATCTTTTTTTTTTTTTCTTTTCTAAAGGTTTTATTTATTTGACAGAGAGAGAGAGATTGAGAAATCACAAGTAGGCAGAGACACAGGTAGAGAAGGGGGGGGGAGCAGACTCCCCTCTGAGAAGAGAACACAATGCAGGGCTCGATCCCAGGACCTTGGAATCATGACCTGAGCAGAAGGCAGAGGCTTAACCCACTGAGCCACCCAGGCGCCCCTTGAGATTCAATCTTTTTTTTTAAGATTTTATTTATTTATTTGACACACAGAGAGAGAGATCACAAGTAGGTAGAGAGGCAGGTAGAGAGAGAGGGGGAAGCAGGCTCCCCGCTGAGCAGGGAGCCCGATGCAGGCCTCGATCCCAGGACCCTGAGATCATGACCTGAGCAGAAGGCAGAGGCTTAACCAACTGAGCCACCCAGGCTCCCCAACTTGAGATTCAATCTTAACTAATGGGCCAAAGAAGAAATCACAGGGGATATTAGAAAATACATTGAGATTGGGGCACCTGGGTGGCTCAGTGGGTTAAAGCCTCTGCCTTCGGCTCAGGTCATGATCTCAGGGTCCTGGGATCCAGCCCCACATCGGGCTCCCTGCTCAGCAGGGAGCCTGCTTCCTCCTCTCTCTCTGCCCACCTTGTGATCTCTCTCTCAAATAAATAAATAAATAAATCTTTAAAATAAATATATTACAACGAATAAAAACAAAACCACAACACACCTAAACTTTTGGGATGCAGTGAAGACAGTGCTCATTTGGAAATGTAGAGCTATAAACATTTATGCTGGGGAAGAAAAAAAAATGAGAGAGAGAGAAAGATTTCAAATTAGTAGCCTAATTGTGTATTTTAAGGAACTAGAAAAAAAAAAAAGGCAAGGTAAATCCAAAGTTAGCAAAAGAAGGTAGTCTGACCCCCTACCTCATACCATATACAAAAATTATTAAAAATGAATCTATGACATAAGTGTGAGAACTAAAACTATAAAAACGTTAGTAGAAAATATAGAAGCATACCTTCATGATCTAGAATTTAGTATTCTTGTATGAGACCAAAAGCATAAGCAGATAAAGAAAAAAATAAAAACTAGACTTCATAAAAATTGAAAACAAAACTGCTCTTCAAATGACACTATTAAGAAAGCGAAAAGATGGCCCAAAGAATGGGAGAAAATATTAGCAAATCATAAAGCTAATAAAGGTGTAATATCCAAAATATATAGAGAAATCTTACAATAACAAAGACAAATGTCTAATATGCTAAATGACTCGAATAGACAGTACCCCAATAAGCACATGAAAGATTTTCAACATCTTTAGTCATTGTGGAAAAGCAAATCAAAACCTTAATGAGATATCATATCACAGTGGCTGGGATGGCTAGATAGATAAATAGATAGATAATTTTTTTTAAGAACATAAGTATTGGTCAGGATGTGGAGAAATTGGAATGCTTGTACATTGCTGTTGGGGAGGTAAAGTGGTATAAACATTCTGGACAACAGTTTGGCAATTTTTTAAAAAAAGTTAAACAGAATTACCATATGACCCAACATTAAGTTTACATTCAAGGAATTAAAAAGAAGTATTCAAATATATATACACAAATGTTCATAGCAGCACTACTTATAATATCCAAAAAGTGGAAACAACCCAAATGTCATCAATGAATGAATAAAATGTTGTAGATCCATATAATGGAATATTATTCAGCCATAAAATGGAGTGAAGTACAGATACATGCTACAATGTCAATGAACCTTTCAATGTCAATGAACATTAAAGCTGGTAAAAGAAGTCAGACCTACAAGTTCACATTTTATACAGTTTCATTTATATTAAATATCCAGAATAGGTAAATTGATTGAGATAGAAAGCTGACTAGTGGTTGACTGTGGCTGGGGGGTGGGATGGGGAGGAAGGAAGAATGTTAAGTTACTGTTTAATGGTTATGGAGTTTCTTTGTGGGGTAATAAAAATATCCTGGAACTATAAAGATGGTTGTTGTAAACATCATGCATGTATCAAACAACTCTGAGTTATGCACTTTAGTATGCTTAATGGTTACCTTTATGTTGTATTAATTTTACTCAATGAAAGGTAAATAAATAAAAGTGGCATTTTATCAGTACAAAGTTCAACATTGGTCCAGGAAGGTCCAGGACTTGTTCATCTTTGGACTAGTTTCTTTGGACTAGTTAAGAGTAGTTAAGAGCTATTGTCTCTGACTAAGGAGACTGCACCTCATACAAAACTCATACTATCTAATTTGAGGGCAAAATAGCTGCATGGAATTCTTTCGTACATGACATTTATTTATTCCCCCATTTAAGTACTCAAGCATTTATATCAGTATGGACTCCTGGATATTTATTTTAAACTTCAGGTTATTATCTAGTACTACTTTATTCATTTTGTTGCTCAGATTGTTCCAACTTTGGCATTGGAGGCTCTTTCACAGTTTGCTTTTGTTTCCCTTTGATGTACTCACATCAACATAGAGTTGTTTATGAATATCATCTTGCTTTCTGATACTGTAAGATACTCTAGGACTCATCTTGGGTATTTTCTGCTTTAGTTTTAAAATCAGTCATTTTTCCAAAGAGTTCTGCTCCCTTTACTGGAGAATGTTATTAGAAATCAAGTTCTGGGCTCTAGGTCTGTTTGTTGCTGTTGGGAGTTAATGTAGAGCATGAAACCAGCCATAACACCTGGCTTGCTAAAATATAACACAGTGGCCACTGGGAGTGAGGGAAGGTTTCCGAGAAGGGCATCGGCCTTTGGATTATTGAGGCCAGGCATGCTGGCAGAACTATGCTCTCACAGAACACACAGATTAGCATATTGTATCTTTCCTGTAAACAGATCCTCCAAGTTTCAGTAAGACCCTTTGTCACGTACCACGTGCTTGAAAAACAGTGATAAAGACTTATGATTATCCTGAAGGACCAATAAAAGCAGGAGCAAAGAAAGGCAAAGGGTCTTTGCCTCTGAGTCTTGACCCCCTTGCCTTCTCCTCTCTTTCACAGCAAAGTTTGGAGTAGCATTTCATCCGTTGGTACAGGGATTGCTGGCCATTCCCAACATTTTGCTACTACAATGTTGTTGCTTCCAGGCCCTTTCAGGTGACAGAATAGGAAATGTATGTATATACACTACCTGGGTACATGCACACATAGATAAATATTTCTATATATAACCATCTATATCTATATTAAATTAAACAGCTTCCTTCTGATACCTCCAACTCTATTTCATAACACCATCAGCCATTCTAGCCTCCTCTCTTTTTTTTTAAGATTTTATTTATTTATTTGACAGAGAGAGCTCAGATCACAAGTAGGCAGAGAGGCAGGAAGAGGCAGAGGGGGAAGCAGTCTCTCCGTTAAGAAGGGAGCCCAATGTGGGCCTCGATCCCAGGACCCTGAGATCATGACCTGAGCCGAAGGCAGAGGCTTTAACCCACTGAGCCACCCAGGCACCCCAACCTCCTTTCATTTCTTATCTATAAACTCCCACTCCAACAGTGAGAGACCTGACTCTCACCATCTGCCATTCATTTATTAATTGCTCAATTTCAGTACACATGTACCCAGTACATGTGAATAGCAACATCGGAACCAATACATCAGGAGAAAGAGCTTAATCAACTAGAGACTTAAAAACTTCACTCACTTCTAAAGTCATCTAGTTTAGTACTTCTTTTCCCACCTCTTCAGGGTGGCTCAACATTTAAAACAGATTGTTGCCCCTTTCTTCATTCCAAAAAACGTTACCCCCAAATCCTATTTTTTAAATTTACATAAAGATTCACTCTTCATGCTCTAAAATTCTATAGGTTTTGACAAATAGAATGTTATTTATTGACTATTGCAGTATCATTCAGAATAATTTTATTTCCCTAAAAGATCTCCTGTGTTTCAAGAATTTAATCCCTATCTATTATTTCCACTAACAACCACTAACCTAGTTACCATCTCTGTAGTTTGCTATTATTAGAATATCATATAAATGGGATCAAACAGTATATAGTCTTTTCAGACTTTTCAGTCTTTTTGTTTAATTTATACATATACATTTAACATGCATCCATGTCTTCTGTAGCTTAATAACTCATTTATATTTATTAAAGAATAATATTCCACTGTACAGATATAGATATACCATAGATGTTTTTATCCATTCACTTATTGAAGGTCTTTTTTTTAAATTTATTTATTTGACAGAGAGAGAGAGAGATTACAAGTAGGCAGAGAGAGAGGAGGAAGCAGGCTCCCTGCAAGCAGGCAGCCCGATGCGGGGCTTGATCCCAGGACCCTGAGATCATGACCTGAGCCGAAGGCAGAGGCTTTAACCCACTGAGCCACCCAGGCGCCCCACTTATTGAAGGTCTTATTGGTTGCTTCCAATTTGGGGTAACTATGAATAAAGCTGATAATGACATTTGTGTGAAGATTTTCAAGTGTACCTACATTTTCAAATGGTTTAAATATACACAAGAATAATTACTTAGGTGGTAACACTGCTCAACATTGTAATAAATTGTCAACATCTTTCAAAATGATTTCACCATTTAGAATTACCACCATCAATGAACAAAAGTTTCTGTTACTCTGCATTCTTTTTTTTTTTTTTTTTTTTTTTTTTTAAAAANTTTTTTTTTTTTTAAAGATTTTATTTATTCATTTGACACACAGAGAGAGATTACAAGTAGGCAGAGAGGCAGGCAGAGAGAGAGGAGAGAGGAGGAAGCAGGCTCCCTGCTGAGCAGAGAGCCCGATGCGGGCCTCAATCCCAGGACCCTGAGATCATGACCTGAGCCGAAGGCAGCGGCTTTAACCCACTGAGCCACCCAGGCGCCCATGTTACTCTGCATTCTTACCAGTGATTGGTATTGTCAGTTTGTTCAATATTAGCCATTTTATTAGTATGTCATGTTCTTTAATTTATGACTCTAATTATAAGCAATGTTGGTTATCTTTTCATATCCTTATTTTCTATCTGTATATCTTCTTTAGTGGTATGTCTGTTCAGATTTTTTAATCTATTTTTAATTGTGCTGTTTGTTTTGTATTGTTGAGTAATAAGAGTTCTTTGTATATTGTGAATATAAGCATTATCTGTGTGATTTTCAAATATTTTTCTCCCATTCTATGACTTGTATTTTGCTTCTTTAAACCATATATTTCACATGGAAGTTTTAAGTCCTAATAAGTACTTTTTTGATAGTGCCTTTGTGTTGTATCTAAAACTACATTTCAAAACACAAAGTTACTTACAGATGAGGAAAAAAATTATAGTATATTTCTCATCACAAATTATGCAAGCAAGAAGAAAGTGGAGTGAAATATTAAAAGTGTTGAAAAAAAATTTTGACCCAGAATCCTTTTACAATGGGATTTTTCTTAAACACTGAAGGAGAAATACTTTCTTGGAAAAATACTTAGAGAAATAAAAGCTGAGGTATGCTCACCACCAGATCTTCTCTGCAATCAATGATGAAAGATGTTTCAAAGAAGCAAATTATATAAATCAGAAACTTATTTACATTAAGAAAGGAATAGTATCAGAGAAGAAACAATTGAAAGTAAAATATAGTCTATTTTGTCTGTTTTTAATTGACTTAAAATGTAATGGTTTGGGACACTTGGGTGGCTCAGTCGGTTAAGCGTCTGCCTTCAGCTCAGGTCATGATCCCAGGGTCCTGGGATTAAGTCCTGGGTCAGGCTCTTTGCTCAGCAGGGTAGCCTGCTTCTCCCTCTGCCTGCTGCTCCCCTTGCTTGTGCTCTCTGACAAATAGATAAATAAAATCTTTAAAAAATAATAAAATGTAATGGTTTACTTAAAGTAATAATAACAACAATGTGCTGGGTTATTTTTTTTAAGATTTTATTTATTTGAAAGAAAGAGAATGAGAGAGAGAGCCCGAGAGGGGGGAGGGTCAGAAGGAGAAGCAGACTCCCCGCTGAGCAAGGAGCCCGATATGGGACTCGATCCTGGGACTCCAGGATCATGACCTGAGCCAAAGGCAGTCGCTTAACCAACTGAGCCACCCAGGTGCCCAATGAGCTAGGTTAGTATAGCATATGGACAAGTAAAATAAGTGATTAGATTGTCATAACGAATGGGAGGGAGGAACTGGGAATGCTTTGTTATAAGTTACCTGCACTCAAGTGAAGCAGTATAGGGTTATTTGAAGATAAACTTAGATTACTTTAAAAAATATACTTTAAGCTCCTGAGAAACTACTAACATGTTTTAAAAGAACAAGTTATATCTAAGTAGGGGAGAAAATAGAAACATAGAATATGCTCTCAATAGGCTGAATTATTCACTACTCCCTAAATCTATATGTTGGAAGTCTAAACCCCAGAAACTCAAAATGTGACTGCATTTGGACATAGAACCTTTAAAGAGATGACTAAGTTAAAATGACAGGACCTCTTTCAATCTGACTGGTGTCCTTATGAGCAGAGAAAATTTGTACTCAAAAGTAGACATCAGGGATTCATATGTAGAGAAGAAAAACCATGAGAACACATCAAAAATGTAAGTCTGAAACCAAGGAGAGCCCTAAGAATAAATCAACCCTGCCCATAATCTTGATCTTGAAACTTCTACCCTATAGAACTGTGAGAAGACAAATGTGTTGTTTAAGCCACCCAGTTTGTGGTATTTTTATTATGGTAGCCCAAGTAAACTAGTACAATACTCACTTAAAACTACAGAAGAGAGAGAAACAAGAAAAAAAAATGGTCCGTATATACCATAAAAAGACAGACTGTCACAGTGGGCAAACACACACACGCACACACACACACAGACACACACACACCCTTATCAAGACTCAGAAAGAATAAAAGGAAAGAGGTCATGGAAGCTATATCATGCTAACATTAACCAAAAATAACCTAGAGTAAGTTATATTAGTTTCAAACAAAACAGACTTCCAAAAAAAGAAAATTTTCAAGGATAAGAAGGGGCTTTACAAAATGAAAAAGACACCAATTCTTCAACAACCATAACAATCCTAAATGTGTATGCACCTAACAACGGTATCAAAATCTATGATACAAAACTGACAGAACTTCAAGGAGAACTATATGAATCCATTATTGTAAAAGAGATTTCAACACCCTTCTTTCAGTAATTGATAGATCAAGTAGGAAGAATATCAATAAGGATAAAATTGACCTGAACATCACTATCAATCACTATGACCTATTTATTCCACATTTCTTCCCAAAGTTTTGACTTCCTTTTTAAAATACACATTTTAATGTATCAGAAGACTTATGTATCCTCATTTCATTAATACATTACTTATTTGTACTTCCAGATTATTTGTAAGATTACAAGATGATTTATAATTTCTTCTGACATCACTCCTCACAGAGTACCTTGATAGCCTCTTCTAATTTCATTTTATTGCTAAGTCTTGTATTTCTAATTTTACTATTTTTTGTATATTTTACAAGAAGATATATATGATTAATTTAGTTTTGAAAGAATACATGGAAAATACATTGTAATAAAACATGGAAGTTAAAAATTTTAGAATTCTGTCTTTATTCTTAAAGTTTCATTGGCTCTACATTCTAGGTTCAAAATCACTCACCAGAACTTGGTAAATGTTTTATGGTCCTCTAGCACATAGTGTTGATAGTATCTGAGTCATATTAGCTTCCCTTTTATTGCTATTGATTTTTAAGACTTTGATTTTTATAACATTAGGGTTTAGTTGAATATGAATTTTTAGAGCATTCATTGCTTAGTATTTCACACAGATTTTTGAAGCAAAAAGCAAAGACTTTATTCAAACCACAGGATTTTTTATTACTTTCTATTAAATAAATATTTAAGAAGAGTTAATTGGTCAATATAAATAAAGTATTACAGTTTGTTAACCTTTTTTTAAATGACTAAATGAAGAAATCCTATGGCTTCCCCCCACGCCCCCACCCCAGGTTCTAATACCCTTCTTTCTGAATGGTGGAAGTAGGGTTGAATAAAATAATTAGAAGGCAAAAACAAGATAAAGCATTGTGATTTTCACCAGTTTTTAACACCAAGTTTTCAAGTGTTGAGTGAAAGAGTGGTTGAATGAAAAATGAATTAATAATATTAAGATTAAATACACAATTATACAATCTGAGAACATGCCAGCAGTCCCAGTCTTCAGGAAGTCATAGAAGTAAAAATCATTTGCTTGTATAAACAAACAACTGTCTTTAAAGCATTCAACAATGGAAGACAATTACCCCAAATTAAGGTTATGTAAGGTTATGCTTATAACCCTGTGGGAGTATAAAAGGAAATATTATGATTATAACAGCACTTGGCTAAATGACATAAAAATAATTAATGTTACATTTCATCACACCTGGGTCTTAGCATTTGAATCTGATTACGAGACTAAACTCTGAGTTAACTCAGTATATCATACTGTTACTGGACATGTCTGGAAACATTTTCCTGATCAATAAACAGTGGAATTTGCTTTAATCAAATGAACACAGACCTGTGCACCCATTTTATGCTATCTGAACGGAGTTTCTAATCCTTAGCATTACAACCTTGACTATTATATTTCTTTCTAGCACTTAAAAAAAAATTCTGCCTTTTTCTGTCAATAAACTCTCAGTGAATTGCTTCACTAGAATTGAGTTATTAAACTTTGTATTTTAATTTGGGCTTTCTTTTTATTCTTTGACATCAGAAATGATAGAAATAATTGAATGCATCTAACTTACTTGATATAAGCCACATTTTCAACTCCACTGTTCCATTTGTTTTTTAAGACTTTATATAGTAAGTCAGGTACTTGAAATTTTTTAGCATTGAAATAAATATATTTTCAAGGTTGTGACTTAGGCTTTGGTCTATTTTTACTCTATTTTTGTGTGTGTACAATAATAGTTCATCACAGTGGATTGGTGTTCAATTCAAATTAGGAGACCAAGGCTTTTGACTGATTACTGAGGAATGAGTAGAACATAACATAGTATATGATGAGTTGAAGCTACACTGACACCTTTTGAATCTTAGTTCTGTCACTTTTTATATAAGTAGGCAAGTTATTTAAACTCTGTTTCAGTCAACAGATATAGCTATTATAAGAATTAAATAGGTTAATATATGTTAAGCACTAATAATCATGCTGGGCACGTAGTAAGCACCTAATGAAAAAGCTAGCTGTTGTTATTATCCTCATGTATTAATATAGCCTAATATATTCTCCAAAGCTTATCATATTGGCTATTGGATAAGATCAGCCTCTCTTCATGAACTGTTAAAGTTCAAGAGCAATGAGAAACGTAGGTAGAGATTAGTACTTGGCGTATCCTTAAGCATGCAAGAAATATTTGAGGATGCAAATAATGTAAGATTAACCTGAAGAAGTTTGCAATTGTTCAGAGTTAAAGTAATCTCAAAGAGGTGATGGAAAAGTGATGTTCCTTTCTAAGACTGAGGTCCTAAAGTGCATCGCAAAGAATACTGTCTTCACAAATCCATTGTCAGCTAGTTTCTGTAACAAGGTGACCAGTGGTAGTATTAGGTTGTGATATCATGGATGATATAATTTACTTTATGCAATCATTTCTTGGAGTATGGAAAAATGAACACCCAAAGGATATACCACATTATGCTTACTAGCATTATATAAGAAAATATAACTTTAGTGTAACTAAAATAGAAAGTAATAAATTCACTTTTAAATTTTATAAACTCCCTAATATAAAAAAAGGCAAAAAACAAATCAAAATAAATATAAATGATGTACTAGATATTTATTATTTTGTACTTAGTTTCACAGATATTGGTGCAGTTAGAATTTCTACTGTAGCTCGTGTTTTAGAACAAAAGTAATAAAAACTCCTTCGCTGAAATATTGAAACAACTCTACTGCTGCTTGGGAAAGCTCTGTCCTAAGCAAGGCACATGGTCCTATGTTTTCCCATTTTCATAACAACTGGCCCTTCTCTATTTAAAAGTAAGCTATCCTTTCTGGAATTCCCTTTCTGTTTTGGATCAACCACTGTTCTGAACTAATCTCTTCATTTGTCTCCTCCTTTTCTAGTGGTGGCTTATGATGATTATATGTCTGCCCCAGCTGTTTCTAACTTAATGACTCTGGTTGTCTTTGGGAAATGACTTGGCAACTTTACTCTTTTGTTTAAGTGGAGGCAGAATGTTTTGCTATGTAATCACTATATGTTAAACAAAGTTTCCTCATCCTACATTATGTGGATAAGACAAACACATGTTTTCACAGTTGGATAATAAGAGGGAAGAAAGCATTACAATTTAAAACTCTATGTCTGTTCTGTGAAAGAAGAGAATAGGTTTTACAATTCGTCAAAAAAAATACACACATCTAGTGGAAACAAAGTTTTTCCTTCTATAATTATTTTTGAGTTGTTTTTCCTACATTGACTCTAATAAAAATATCAAATTTTTTAAAAAGTGCTTTAATGATATATGATATTTTCTCTTTTTAAAAAATATCAATCTAGTCTAGTGCCAATAAATAAAGTGGAGTTAGGTTTTATTTAATGAAGGAGTTGAGACATTCTCAATATCTATCCCTAAAATTACCATAAGACTATAGAAATAGCATATGTTTTGTAAGAAGATTTAACGCTCTTGATTCACTTAAATATAATATATATTACTAATTTCAGGGTTTTGATTTTCAACCATAAATTGAAATGCTACCTTTTTATCTTCTACTTACATCTTCTGTGCTTCCTGATTTTGCATGGCTTCTTTCATTTTGGGGACATAACTGCTAACCACATGCAACTGCATGATGAATCTCTTTATCTTACACAGCTCTAGGGAATATTTAACCTGTAAATGCTTTACTAAAGCATTATAGGGAAAGGATTGGGTGGAACTGCCTCTAGTAAGTAGGACTAGCCTGAGAAATAGTATCTTTTCTGTTTTTATTCCTGTCTTCAGGGAGTGTATCTTTTAAGAAGAGAAGCTGAGAAAAAGTATATATGTGTATGTGTATATGTGTATATATGTGTATGTGTATATATATATATATATATATATATATATATATATATATAGTCTGCTTCTTTCCCTCTGCCACTCCTTACAGGCACACTCTCTCTTTCAAATAAATAAATAAATCTATAAATAAATAAATGAATACATGCATACATACCAAGACCCTGATGCCCAGCTTGGATATGAATCCACATTTCACCACTTTTATGTAAGCACTTGAAAAAGTAACTTTTCTTTTTGTACTTTTGTGCTTACCTTTCGTACTTTAGTTTTCTGATACATAAAGTGGAGTAATTAATAGCCACTCAAATGTACAGTGTCTTCCAGAGTTGTCATGAAGTCAGTGAGATAATTCAAATAAATGTCTTACCAAAGCTATTGTCCAAAAGTAAATCTCATGATCAATAATTATTATTGCTATTGTCTTATCATTATTTAAAAAAGTTATCTAACCTCAGAAAATTTAGAGTCTAATTGGAGAAAGAGGAATTCACTGGCAATTTTAATAGAACAGGAAGGCTCCTCTGAGAACAATAAAAGAACAAAAGATAAATATACAGTGTATTCTCATTATCCTTCTCTGAATCCTCACAGTTATGAGGTTAAGGATAAACAAAATTCATTACAGCATGAAAATAATCACTAAGGAACTGACAATTTATGAAATTATTCTCTAGAAAATACCTCCCTCTTTCCCTTGCCAGCCACTTAACATTACTGAGTGTCCCTGCTCCTCTTCTCAAATTTTTTATCTATAACTCTGTTCACTTATAATAGTGTTCTGTAAACATTAGTCAATGCAATGCAAATATAATGCAAATTAATTAGAAAGTGAAAGTGCATATCCTGCAAGAATTACATTTTCATTATGTCAATAAAATTATGTTTGTGGACTATTCCACACACAAAGCCACTGCCAAGTGAAGATTTTAAAAGGTTGAGCAGTTAACAAAAAGAAGGAAATACTAATAAAAGTTATATGTTCATTATTTTTTTAAAGAATATTCTAGAAATCAAGATTTAACATAGCTCTTTGGGGAAACTGATGAAAACTTCCTCTATTTTAGTAAAAAGATATGATTATCCTTTCATAAAACTGAAATTGTGATAAAGGACATAATTTTACACTATTAGAAGTGTCATTAGAAAAAATCTATGCAAATAAGTAGCACTTTTAAAATGTATTTAAGAATCAGAATACAGTTGCCCTATGTGCTAAGTCTAGCTAGAATAAACTAGTAAGATGACTTTTTAGTTCTGTTTCATTTTAGTGCAATTTTTTTTTTATCTACCCCACTATCCCACTCCACTACTGCCACTGACACTGTTCCTTATGCAAATTTAACTCCAGTTTTAAATGGGTTTACTTCAGGTGTCTTTTTCCTATACCAACCATCCTTTGATAATAAGGAGCTCCTGCATGTACCTATTTCAGACACTCTAGTAGGCACAGGATCATTTAGGAAGTAAGTTTACTCAGATTTGGAAGGACATACACAGCTTTCCAGGGAATAACTGTATGCTATGCTAAGGAGCTTAATTTTTAGGAGGCCATGCAGATGAATAAGCATGGGCATTGCATAATCAGAAAAATATTGCTACAATTAAGTTTTTCAGCAACAGTGGTGGTGAAATACTTTATTTGATGATGCAGTCATTGATATGGCATTATATAGTTGTGAAATTTTTTGGGTAGGGTTTGGAAGGGCTTGAAGAGAAAAAAGGTGAATTATGCAGTTATGACCATGAGAAAGGCAGATAAGAATGATTATAACTATAATCACCAGTGCAACCAACCTTCATCAGTGACATGTTTGATTCCCATTTGTAGTGTACTAGAACAAGTATTTTAATTAATCTTGAAGCAATACAATGGAAACACCAATCCTTGCTATTATACAATAGTTGTTCTGCAAGAAAATTATCATTACAAAAGGAGTTTTTGTAATTGGACTATATAATTTCATTTTAATCTTTATAACAGCTTAGGCATAATTTTTAAAGTATAAATACTGCATTGTTTTAATTCCAAATGTATCATGCATATTTATTAAATGTTTTGATAGCACCAATTTGGGAAAATATTATTGAGGTACAGAAAGAAGAGAAAAATAAGTAAAGGTTTTGATCATGATATATTGCCTTTTTTGAATAATTAGTTTTTTGTCCAATATCAAAAATGCGTCAAAGTTTTTATGGTAATGCTACTATTTCTTTTTTTTTAAGATTTTATTTATTTATTTGACAGAGAGAGAGAGAGATCACAAGTAGGCAGAGAGTCAAGCAGAGAGAGAGGAGGAAGCAGGCTCCCCGCTGAGCAGGGAGCCCGATGCGGGCCTCAATCCCAGGACGCTGGGATCATGACCTGAGCCGAAAGCAGAGGCTTTAACCCACTGAGCCACCCAGGCGCCTGCTACTATTTCTTTTTAACATGGTATTTGATATTAGCGCTAACAGACTAATTGCTAAAATCCATTTTGTGGTTTTATATCTTTAAGTTTCATAGTTTGGCTTAGAGCCAGGAACATATTTATCATCTGCAAAAATATTTTTTTTTTAATTCAGAGTCTTCAATATACCACCAGGCTATGTCTCTTTTTTGGAAAAATGCGGAGATAAACACTAAAATTTGTGTCATTTCTGTGTCTTATTAAGAGATGCTTATTATTTAAAAATACGGTTTGGGGGCCCCCCAGGGCTCAGCAGCTTAAGTGGCAAGCTCTTGATTTTGACTCAGGTTATGATCTCAGGGTCCTGGGATTGACCCCCATGTTAGGCTCCACTCTCAGTGGGGAGTCTGCTTCAGGATTCTCTCTGTTCCTTTGCTCCTCTCCCTGCTCATACTGACTTTCTCTCTCTCCCTCTCTAAAATAAATAAATCTTTAAAAAAATACAGTATGACTGCTACCTTTACCATGTTGTAACAAGTTCCAAATTTATTCTATGTACTCATCTTCATTAATAATATCTAAAATACTACTATTTATCATTTCATATTTTGAGTTAAAATCATTGATTTATATTTAATATGAACTGTCAATAATCTCATAAAATAAAACGTGAATTAGTTTTATAAATTTGAGGAATAAATCTTCTTTACCTCTTAGATAGGAAATGAATCTTACCCATCTCTATGTCTCTGGTAACCAGTATAGTGCTATGAGCATACCAAATGTCTTGAAATTTGCTAATGAATATATGAAGAAAACTCTGAAATAGGAGAAATCAGAGTATGCAATAGGACTAAGCATCAACACTAAATATTCAAATAAAAACATACCATAGAACCTAATATGAACATATTTTACAAACATAGTTGACATTGACTTTAACTTTACCCTTTATGTCTACAAGGTCAACAGTGGAAACTTTAGTAAAGCACTACAATAGGCCTCAAGCTCCGCGTTCTGAATTTTCACCCAAGTGGTTTACTCTAGGATGTTCATGATGACTGTGCCGTTCAGTGTCTCACTAAGGGTACTCTTCATGGACAATACCCCATTCTCTGGGTTGTCTTCTGACTCTTGTAAAAACTGCATTAGTTTATGTCGATTTTACTTGGGGATTTGAATTTTTTCAATGGAGTTAATCTAATAAACTAATCAATGTTAAAGGTAAATGTAATTTTCTCCAGCCAGGAACAGATCTTTAACAGGTGCTTTCTAGAGTCAATAACTTAATCCAAAAAGTGTTTTTGATGGTGCTAATTTTCAGGATTCATATAATAATGGAGGAATTCCCTGAAAATGAAAAAACTAAGTAATATATGATGGCTATTTTTAAATATTAAAAGAATCTTTGGTAGTAGAAAACATATATTTGTTCTGAATTGCTATAAAGATGTAATTATTGGGTATATTTACATGAAAAAAGTATCTTCAAGAGATTGTTTTCAATTATTGATTTGCATAAATGTTGTTATTGCCTTATATGAAGTCTATTTCTTAATGTTACTTTGTTTCTCTAGACTTCATTCAGGGACTTCTCTTATAAATTCTCTAAGGAAGATGACTTGTCTTCTAAGTCATTAAACTATATTTTAGTGCAGGATTCCTTGTTTTGTTTTTTAGATGTATAGATTGATTTTTCTATCATTTATATCTTATTGAATGTTCTGAAGACTTCTCAAACTCAACATATCTTAAACTTAATTACCTTTCTTTTCACTTCCATTCCTTTTTTTTGTTGTTGTTGCTGTTATTGTTTTTTGCCCCAGGGGTACAGGTCTTTGAATCATTAGGCTTACACCTTTCACAGCACTCACCATAGCACAAACCCTCCCCAATATTCATAATCCATCCACCCTATACTTACCCTCCCACCCCGCCCAGTAACCCTCAGTTTGTTTCATGAGATTAAGGGTCTCTTAAGTTTGTCTCCTTCCTGATCCCATCTTGTTTCATTTTTTCCCTCCCTATCCCCAATGACCCCCCACCCTGCTCCTTAAATTCCTCCTATCGGAAAGATCATATGATAATTGTCTTTCTCTGATTGACTTATTTCGCTTAGCATAATACCCTCTAGTTCCATCATTGCAAATGGCAAGATTTTGTTTCTTTTGATGGCTGCATAGTATTCCATTGTATATATACAGACCAAATCTTAATGCATTCATCTGTTGATGGATATCTAGGTTCTTTCCATAGTTTGGTTATTGTGGACATTGCTGCTATAAACAATTAGGGTGCACTACATTTGTATCTTTAGGGTTAAACACCCAGTAGTGTGATTGCTGAGTCTTAGGGTAGCTTTATTTTCAAATTTTTGGGGAACCTCCATACTGTTTTCCAGAGTGGCTGCACCAGCTTGCATTCCTACCAACAGTGTAGGAGGGTTCCCCCTTCTCCACATCCTCGCCAACATCTGTCATTTCCTGACTTGTTGATTTTAGCCATTCTGACTGGTGTGAGGTGGTACTCTCAACTCTATAGTCAACTAATCTTTGACAAAGCAGGGAAGAATGTCCAATGGAAAAAAAGACAGTCTCTTCAACAAATGGTGTTGGGAAAATTGGACAGCCACGTGCAGAAGAATGAAACTGGATCATTGAAAAAGAAAACCAAAGCTGGTGGCATCACAATTCCAGACTTCAAGCTCTATTACAAAGCTGTAATCATCAAGATAGTATGGTACTGTCACAAAAACAGACACATAGATCAATGGAACAGAATAGAGAGCCCAGAAATTGACTCTCAACTCTATAGTCAACTAATCTTTGACAAAGCAGGGAAGAATGTCCAATGGAAAAAAAGACAGTCTCTTCAACAAATGGTGTTGGGAAAATTGGACAGCCACGTGCAGAAGAATGAAACTGGATCATTTCCTTACCAAAGCAGGGAAGAATGTCCAATGGAAAAAAAGACAGTCTCTTCAACAAATGGTGTTGGGAAAATTGGACAGCCACGTGCAGAAGAATGAAACTGGATCATTTCCTTACACCACACACAAAAATAGACTCAAAATGGATGAAAGACCTCAGTGTGAGACAGGAATCCATCAAAATCCTTGAGGAGACCACAGGCAGCAACCTCTTCAACCTCAGCCACATCAACTTCTTCCTAGGAACATCACCAAAAGCAAGAGAAGCAAGGGCAAAAATGAACTTCATCGAGTTCAAAAACTGGGACTTCATTCCAAAATCTATAAAGAACTTATCAAACTCAACACCCAAAGAACAAATAACCCAGTCAAGAAATGGGCAGAAGACATGAACAGACATTTCTTTACTTCCATTTCTTAAAAAAAGAAAAAATCTTTATTCTAATGAATGGCACTCATCTACCTTACTGCCCAAACCAACATTCTAGAATAGGTTTTCAGTATAATGGAGATTTAAAGAGGCTGGTGTTTGAAGTCAGATTATCCAGATTTGAAGATTTACTATTTGGGGATTGGACAAATTAGTTCAGCACTCTTGAGTATTCCTCCCCATATACAAAATTAGCATATAATTATAGTGCTTTTACAGCTATTTCAAGGATTAGAGGAGACAATCCATATAAAGTACTTAACATATATCCTTTCTTTTAAACCACTTAACACTTATCATTTACATAATTTCTTATATGTATTCTTTTAGTCATCTCTTATATAATCAGTTATAATTTATAGACTTGCTTTTTAAATGATTATTTTTTCACTTTACTTTCCTCTGCCTTAGGTTTTCCAACACTCAGAAATTTTAATAAGGAGCTTCCTAACTCTCTCCACAGTTTTCTTCCATATACTTCAAAAACTATGACCAGCTTATCTTTCTAGAATATATATCTTTATCATCCCCCTATTAGAATTGTAACAGTGATGACCTACTATCTTGAGATTAAATTCTAAACCCCTAGGGAAGGCATCAAATTTTTAATTCTACTCATTTTCTGTTGGTCCTCCCATGTATATTTTGTAACTCATTATACCAAACCACTTGTACTCATTTGAATGTGCCAGATTTTTTCACATCTCTTTAGTTTCCACATACTGTTCCCTTTTCATTATATTGTCTTTGCCTTATTTCTTCTAAAAACAACAGTAATAACAAAAAACCTATAACCTTCCAAAAACTGTTAAAGAGTTGAAAACTCTTGTCTTCAAGCTGGATGAGGTTACTTTTCTCTATGTCCCCATAGCTTTGTGTGAAAATATCTTACGTTGTTTATAATGCACAGGTGTTGTTATGTATAATGTATTATTATGTATTTTTATACTTATTTGGTAGTTAAGATTGAGAAGGAAGTAAGGGCAGAGACTGGACATTCTAAGTGTCCATCATAGTGCCTGGGACTTACTAAGGGTGCAACAAATGTTTGCATTTATTCTCTACAATTATTCAGCCCAGCATTATTGAGTTTTAAAGAAAAACGTTGCTGGATGTTAGATACACTGTTATTTTTAAATTTCTTGTGCCCTTTAAAGTTAAAATTTTAATACACTGGTGATACTATGAAAAAATAAAAAACAACAACAACTATGACACAGGAGATCGATCTTCATCTCACTGCATGTGAATATCACAGACTTTCTGCTGACCCCCAAAAATGTGCCAGAAAGATTGATCCTATTCTCAACATCTCCGTCACCACTTCCTTTAACAGTACACTTCAGAAGCTGCAGATATTTTCATAGTTTTACACCTCTTTTTAGATTTTCACAGTTGGGACTGCTATGTGTATGTAATATCCTTCAGCTCTATATTTTTTGCCCAAAGTGTGATAAAATGTCTATATAGTGGCCCATAATTTGTTGAATTGTTCTTGTGAGTAGGTACAGAAAATCATAAGCAGGAAAAGCCATGTATTTATTCTCTCATTTCCAAATCAAAAAATTTGAAACATAACTCTGTAAATCTACTTTACTGGTGTATATACCCAACAGAGAAATTTAAACTGTAAATCTGATTGTGAAGCTGAGGAAGACAAAGTTCCTAACTCAAAGAATATATTTATTCCTCAGGGTTTTCTTGGAAAAAGATTAAGATTATAATCTTATGAATTAAAAATTAATATCTAGTGTATTATCTGCATTTATTCAAAAGAAGTGAAATTATTTGAGTGACTCATCTGACTAAATTAAATTTTTAAAAAATTTAAAAATTTATTTTTAATTATAAAACATTTGTTTACACAGTTGGAAACAGTAAGGCTTTAGTTACTCGCAAAATTATAATTCTGGGACTTTATTTTCACTCTATCAGAAAAAAATAACTATTTACACTTTTCCTTTTTCAAATAATTTCTACAATTAGGTTACAAAACTAAGAGCTGAGAGAAGGCATATCAGTTCTCATGTGTAAATTTTTGAACATTTTTTCTTTTTAATTTCTGGGCAATGTCTGAATATTTTTTAAACACTGAAAATATTTTCAATGTGAATATAATAATAAAAAGAATAGAAATGTTGTATAATAATGAATAGACAGTATTTTTAACAATAAATATCTTTCTATGTTAGTAAAGAATATAAAAACCAGGCCAAAACCAAAATGGACTGAAAATAATGTAAGGAAAAAAATCTGTGTGTTAAGATATAGTTTGATCTGCTTACATATTTGTAAATTAATTTCAATCTTATAATCCCCTATGTTTAGTGATAGAATATATTGGTGATGAGCTATTTATACAGTCTCAACAATTGATTCTAGCCATATTTTCCCAGTGAAAACATATTGCATGAAAATATGTACCTTGGATGACCTGAAGTATAATCTCTTTATATATCTTATGATTTACTCCATATTTCAAATGAACCTTTTCTACCTTCAAAATAAAATGATAGCTCAACCCAGTTTATTCATCCATTCAACGAATATGGACTGTTGTACCTGTCCTGTGTTCAGTATATTAGAAATTTCCTAAGAATAAAAAATTAGGCATGGTTTCTGCTTTCACAGACCTTAGAGTTTAGTGAAAGAAAGAGAGTAATATTTTTAAAATTACTAGTATAAGCAGAACTCATGTAAAATTGCAACTTTTATAAAAATTCTCAAGAGCAGGTTTCATATAGTACTGTGACACCCAGGGCATCTGACTTACTGGGAGAAATTAGTGTCTTCCTTCAGGAAGACTAGAAGTTTAATTGATATTTGAAGGATGATTAGGAAGAGCAATAAGTCATGGTAACAACTTCTACAGAAGCACCATGAAAAAAAAGGAAACTAGTATGGAGAAAATATCAATAGCGAGAATTATTTAGCAAATATTTTTAGATTAAATACAAATTAGATAATGTAATCAGAAAGGTAAAAGAAAATCTACAAAAGGTAGAAATCAAAATCAACTATACAAAATATAGAGAGATTCTAATTTTAATTAAAATCTTTTTTTTAAAGTATGAACCCCAAATAACCAAAGCAATCTTGAGAACTAAAAGCAAAGCTGGAGGATGTATCAGGCTCCCTGATTTCAAACTATCTTATAAGCTATAGCTATTAATACAGCATGGTATTGACATAAGAACAAACACATAGATCAATGGTACAGAAGAGAAAGCACAGAAATAAGCTACACAAATGTGGTCAATTAATTTATGACAAAGGAGCCAAGAATACACAGTGGGGGATAGAACAGTCACTTCAATAAATGGTATTAGGAAAACTAGACAACTACAAGCAAATGAACACAGTGTGACCACTATCTTATACCACACATAAAAATTAACTAAAAATGAATTAAAGACTTGAACCTAATACCTAAAGCCATAAAATTTGTAGAAGAAAGCATAGATAGTAAGGTACTCTACACAGGTCTTAGCAATGATTTTTTTATTCTAACACCAAAAGCAAAAACAACATAAGCAAAGATAAACAGGTGGGAATACATTATGTCTAAAAACTTCTGCACAGCAGATAAACCATCAACAAAATGAAAAGACATCCTACTGAATGAGAGAAAATATTTGCAAATTATATATCTGATAATGGGTGAATATCCCATATATATAAAGGTTCAAAGATCTTAACAGTGAAAAATAATTGGAATAAAAAATGGAGAGATGATCTGAATAAACCTTTATCCAAAGAGGACATGCAGATAGCCAACCGACACATGCAAAGATGAGTCATTTCTCATCAGGGACATGCAAATTAAAACCACAATGAGGTATTACCTCACACTTATCAGAATGGCTAGATCAAAAAGACTAGAAATAACAAGTATTAGTGAGAATGAGGAGAAAAAGGAACCTTCATGCACACTTGGTAGGAATGTAACTTGGTGCAATCACTGTGAAAAACAGTATGGAGTTTCCTCAAAAAAAATTAAAAATAGAAATACCATATGATTCAGTAATTCCACTACAGGGTATTTGTCCATTATCTAAAAATAACCAAGATATGGAAGCACCCATAATATCCATGGATACACATATGAATAAAGAAAATATGGTATATATTACAATGGAATATTACTCAGCTGTAAAAATGAATGAGATTTCGCCATTTGCAACAACATGGATGGACCTAGAGGTTATTATGATAAATGAGATAAGTCAAGACACTAAAAAACAAATATCATACAATTTTACTTATAAGTAGAATCTAAAAACCAACCAAAAAAATCAAACAGACTCTTAAATATAGAAAACAAGCTGGCGGTTATCAAAAGGAGGATGGATGGGAGATGTGCAAATAGATAAAGGGGACTGAGAGGTACAGAATTCCAGTTATGGGGCTCCTGGGTGGCTCAGTTGGTTAAGCATCTGCCTTTGGCTCAGGTCATGATCCCAGAGTCCTGGGATGGAGCCCCGCATCGGGCTCCCTGCTCAGAGGAAAGCCTACTTCTCCTTTTCCTACTCCCCCTGCTTGTGTTCCCTCTCTCACTATCTCTCTCTCTCTGTCAAATAAATAAATAAAATCTTTTAAAAAGAGAGAGAAAGAAAATCCAGTTATAAAATAAGTAAGTCACAGAGATGAAAAGTTTAGCATAGGTGATATAGTCAATAATATTGTACTGACATTGTATGGTGACAGATGGTAACTACACTTATCATGGTAAGTATTGAGTAATGTATACAATTATTGAATCAATAACCTGAAACTAATATATCATTGTATGTCAATTTTACTTCAACAACAAAAAATGTAGACTAGATTTTGATAACATTGTGACAGAGGCCCTGGGAATGCTCATGTTCTCTTTGCTAATGGTGTCTCTTCGGTGTGAGTGTATGAGACAGAAGGAAAGAGAGATGGAGTCAGAGTAAGGAGAATAATAGCAAACGTGAAACAAAGTACAAAAAAAAATAATAAAGTGTGAGTGTTACATAGTTCTCAAAGAGGAGAATTTTTTTTTTAGTTTTAAATTCAATTTAATGAGAGTACATTGTTCCTTCCCCTCTTTTCAATATATTTTCCTTGAACAGTAGTTGCATGTTTTCCTTTTGGCAAAAGTGTAGATGTAACATATTGTATCAGGTGACTATATTAAGTATTTAATTTTCTTCCCATTGATTCCTTTTTCTAAGATATTATTCTACAAATAAGTATTAATAATTGTCCCCTTAACACTAAAGTTAAAATCTTTCTCCACATCTATCTTCCATTCCGTAAAATAGTATTTCATTATTTTATTTTATCTGCTAATGTTTGTCATAAATAAGACACATTTGTCTAGAAGAGAATTCATAGAGATTGTGGTTTCCTGCCAAGGTTCATTGAGAAAGATAGACATGCAGTGGAAGTTTTCAGTTAATCTAGTCAATCAGGCTGTATAGCTGAGTTGGAGATTATATTTCTCATACTTCAGAAAGCAATTATTACTATGTGAAATGTAAATATTTTAATTAATTACAGAAAGTACTCATTATCTTTCCATCTTTTTGAAAAATTTAAATTCAACTAGGCAACATATAGTACATCTTTAGTTTTTGGTGTAGTGTTCAATGATTCATTAGTTATGTTAACACCCAGTGCTCATCATATCACGTGTCCTCCTTAAAACCCATCACCTAGTTTACAACTTGAGTATGTACTTGTGTTATTTCAAAACTTATTTTTGTTATCGAATTGTTACACAATGTTTTCTATCATACATTTTTTGTCTGTAAAGTAGAATATGCAGAATCTGCTACAATTCATTGAGAGTTCATAAAACAGATTAAATTATATCCATATATCTATACTTATCACTATGATAAGTGGGAAGATAACATAGGCTTGATTCCCTACAAATACTTAGCTGTAAAGCTTTGATGATGTGTCCCTTAGATATATGTCTAGACATAATTTTAATGTACTGCTATATAGTCAATATTATTCTACTGGTTAATCTTTATTATAGTAATAATAAAATCCAATTACTAACATTTTTTACTTGGAATTTATTTTTTCTAATTCACACTATCCTTTTTTTAGTTCAGGTATATAAAATAATTCTATTAATATAAATGTTCTCCTTTGATGCATAAGTTGTGTGAGTGTCTTAGCTCAGGCTGCCATAACAAAATACTATAGACTGGGTGGCTTAAACAACAGAAATTTATTTTCTCACAGTTCTAGAGGACAGAAGTCTGAGACTTTGGGGTGCCAGCATGGTTGGGTTTTGGTGAGCACCCTCTTCCTGCTTTGTTCTCACATGGCAAGGAGAAAGGAAGCAAGCTCTCTGGTGTCTCTTTTTAAAAGGGCACTATTCTCATTGTGACGGTCCACCCTCATGAGGTCATCTAAATCCCAAAGGCCACCTGTCCATCACATTGGGATAGGGCTTCAACACAAGAATTTTAAAGGGACGCAATTCAGTCCTTAGCACATATATTTTTTTAAGTTTATTCAACAAATATTTATTTAGTACTTATGTACTGGGTGCTTTTCTTATGCTTAAGCTCATTCTTTTCTCAGAAATTCCTTTTTGTCTGAGAATTTCTCAGAAATTCCTACTTTCTAAGTACACAGGCTCTTGTTATACCTGACTAAATTTCAGCAAAGCACAGATGTGTAAAAAGAAACTTCCTATTTCCTCTTCTTCACAT
The DNA here is from genome assembly GCA_002007465.1 of Ailurus styani. Classification (NCBI taxonomy): domain Eukaryota; kingdom Metazoa; phylum Chordata; class Mammalia; order Carnivora; family Ailuridae; genus Ailurus; species Ailurus styani. Next base: position 151,051 of record LNAC01000927.1, read on the forward strand.
TAAAAAACAAAACAAAACTCATGATATATACAATTGTATACTATGAGCAGTGTATTATATTAGAAACTTTAAAATCTGTATTTACTTGTATTTATATAAATATGACTAAACAATTTAAATATATTCAATTTGAATATATTTAACTCAACTCTGAAGTTACTGAACTCGTATATAATAGCATGTAAACTATGTCAGGAATTAAAATGTAAATATTCTTGTTTATACTAAAGAATGGTAAGTATATCTAATATAATAAAAAGTTACTGAGTACAACAAAATATCCATAAACATGCTATGGTCTATAATTTATTTTATCATTACTTTTACTTGCCAGAAATAGATCTACAAGTTAAAGTTCAAAATTTAATTAGAAATTCTTTTTGATTTCTTGGAATTGAAACTGTTTATTTGATATATGAATGAATTATTTCTCTATAATTAATGATAATTATAAAAACTGCAAGAAAAGCTGAACCGTGTTTTTCTCTTGATTTTTCTTACAGTGTAACAAGCATTAAAAGTTTTAGCATATTAGTTACAAGAACAGGATAGTTTGTAACCGAGATAATCTGGGTTTATATTCTCTCTAAAATTTACAAGCTGACCACTGGAATATTACATAAGCCTCTTTGTTCATTTTTTTCATCTTTAAAATTAAAGTTATAAAATGTAGTACTATACTCCATATTTGTTTTCTATTGCTGCTTAATAAATTGCCACTAATTTGGTGGCTTGAACACAAATATATCTTAAGATTCTAAAGATCAGAAACCTGAAATGAACCTCATTGTACAGAATCAAGCTATCAGCAGGGCTGTTTCTTTCTAGAAGCTCTAGGAAAAAATCCCTTTCCTTAACCATTCCTAGTTTCTAGGGGCTCCTGGCCTGTGGTCTCATTCAACCTTTTAAGTCAGGAATGCCAGGTGGAGTCCTTAGATAACATCACTCCAAATTTGCTTCCTATCACATTGTTCCCATTTCCTCCATCTGACATGTTTGTTTGTTTTTATTTGGTATACAAAGAGTCCTTGCAAAATTTTATTAAAGCATCTATTACACCTTTATGACATCAGGTCATACCACATCTGATTTCTGTTTTTCTTCTCCTCTAAATCTGGTCTACCAGTTTTACTTGCTTTCTGCCCCATGTCCAAACATCTAATGCTCTTGTACTGCTTTCCAAATACATGGCTTTCTGGAAATTTTCTGGGGTTTTCCCTGGAGCAAAAGTATCCAACTGATGGTCCATAATCCAAATCTAACTTACAGAACTGGTATATCTACTCTGTACATTGTTTTTATGTTTTTTCAATTTAATTTTATTTTTTAAGTGTTTAAAGAACACTTGTGGTTACATTGGGTTCACCTGGATAATCTAGTATAATCTATTTATCCTCTGATTAACACTCTTAATTTTATCTGCAACCTTAATTGCCCCTGGTCATATAAAATATTTATAATTCTCAGGAGGCTTAGAATGTGCACATCTTGGGTGGGGTATGTTATTCTGCCAACCACATATACATTCTCCATGATGGGAGCTATGCTATATCCTTCTAAGAATTAAAACTCATAAATTAAGTTATGGACTATATACTTCATCTTCACAGGAACCTATGTTTACAGTATTATTATCTCCACTTTACAGATTATTCAACCAAACGTAACAGTAATAAGTGGCTCAGAATATCACATCTAAATATAGGGAATGTGTCAGGATTAAATGATATATACAAAATTCTCAATTAGGCTTTAGTACTCAGTACATCTTAATTATTATGTAACATTATCTTGATCTGTATCATTCTTATTCTATGTTCCTTAGAGCACTCTTCTTAAATAGGAATACTCTGCAGAAATAAACCATTGTGGCTTCTATTTAAATATAACAGATTAAATCACATGTTTACAACCTCTCCCTTCTGAAAGTACTCTGAAAGTAAAATGGATAAAAAGAACAAAAGCATATAAAGTATACAAGAATAAAGAAAATAGATAGAGCATGACAGCAATGCTTTTACAATTGGAAATCAAATAAGTCATAAGTGACTTAGAAAAGCAAAGAAAATTAAACCATAAGCCTGCAATTGGGGAATTTGATGTGTAAAATGAATCACATCACAGACTCCTAAAAAGACTAAGAAATTGGAGGCACTGGATTCTTGACAGAGTATAGCTGCATTTAACACATACTGGTATAAAAATCGGTAGCATTATTGGCTTAAAAGTGTAGGAGACATCATTTAAACCCTAGAACATTCCTCACTCAGCCAGTTCACTCCCTGAAAATACTGAGGCAGAAAGAATTTGGACACCAAGACACAATCATGTGGGAATCCCACCCACTCGGATCCTTTTCTTAGCAATTCTCTGATCCCACAGAGGCAGTAAAAGCTTATTCCTATGCCCTTCTCTGGAGAATTTCCTTTGTCTCGCCCAAAGATGCCTGGGAGTTATATTACCCCCACCCCAAAGAAGGAATGCAACATATTACTGATAAAAAGACACAGAATCATCCTATAGTGAGGTTTATGTTCCAGATCACTACATTTCTCTCCTATGGATCATGTTTAGACTATAATTTATCTGAGACCATAGTCATTTCACTTCCTTATTCAACCTCCCTCACCTCATTTTATGTTTGTGCTGAAGATAACCTCCCCCACTAAGTCATAAGTATCTATAATCCTGTACTAGGCTGTGCTGTATTGGTACCTAACCTAAGATTATGGGGCACTGTATTCAATATCTGAACATAGAATAAAATTCCACAAACTGAAAATTAAGAGCTGAGGCCCAACCTCTCACTTAACTCTAAAAACGCTGAGTTGTTAGACACACAATTTAGGGGATTGGAAAATTTCTTTCTAGGGAAACATCAATCCAAGAGAAAAGAGCTACAGATATTGAGAGTTGAGGTTATCTAAATAAAAGGGCAAAACTAGATCACCTTAGAGAAAAGTCTACTAAACATACTGTTCCCCCATACACAGATCACAGATTTCAATTAAATTTTTTATTACTTCTTTCCTACTTGGTCATGATGAATCATTGGATATTTGCAGAAAATCTCCTGTGTGTGTGCATATGCATATATATGTATGTCTCTCTATACATATAGTTATGTGTGTGTGTGTGTGTGTGTGTGTGTGTGTATACACACACACAGACAGAAAGCGTGGGCAAGAGAGAAAAAGAGAAAGAAGGAAATTCAATTCCAAGGAAATAAAGATAATACAGGGAGAAATAAATTAATAAAATTATACTAATTATGGTATAGTCATAGCTACTTTAGAGATATTTTAGTGGTTCCTTATAGAACTAAATATACTCTTATCATATGATGCAGCAATCATGCTCCTTAGATCCACATAAAAACATACTAGTGGATATTTATAGCAGCTTTCTTCATATTTGCCAAAACTTAGAAGCAACTAAGATGTCTTCCAGTAGATGAATGAATGAACAAACTGTGGCACATCAAGACAATGGAATATCATCCAGCACTAAAAGGAAATGAGCTGTCAAGCCATGAAAAGACAAAGGAACTTTAAATGCATATTGATAAATGAAAGAAGCTAACCTGAAAAGCTACTTAATGTATGATTCCAACTATATGACATTCTGGATAAGGCAAAACTATTCACCACACTAATGTTTCAACAATGTTCTCAATAGATATTTATATTTATCTATTGCATTAAATTAATAAATAGATAAAATAAAGAATTAAGTGCTATGAAGAAGCTAACCATAGAATTGGTGTCTCAATAGGCTTAGTAAAATTGTCTATGAAAAGGTATTATTTGAGCAAAGACAAAAAGAATGATTTAGTAAAGATAAAACCAATCATTAATGCATTTGAAGTAAAATAGAATATTCATATAAATGTATACACAGATATGTGTATGTGTATATACATATATATATACACATACACACTCTGAGAGCAGACAGAATATGCATATAAATACATACATACAAATGTGTGTGTGTGTTTGTGTGTGTGTGTGGGGAGTTTGGTAAAGTAATAACTAGGTCACCCATTAAAGACAAAAAAACATAAAATAAGAAATACTAAGATAAAAATAACTGCATATAAAAAGAAAATTAAAAGATCACTCCATAAAAATGAATGCAGAAATATGGAACAAATAAATAATTTTCCAGGAAAATGAAATTATCTGGTTGCAAAATAATTGGAAAACCTACATAATTCAATTATGATTAGCTAAGGCATGGAAATTATCAAAGAACTATTCATCAGAAATGAACCAGGACAGTTCTACCAAATTTTGGGGGGAAAAGGATCATTCTAATTCCATTAGCAGTATTCCAAACGATATAAGAAGAAAAAGATATTGGTGGTGCAAAAATATCCATTATACACAAATAAAAATAAAAACAGGATCAATTTTATGTATGAACATTGCTGCAAATATCCTAATATCAGCAAACCGAATTTAGCAGCACATTAAATAACTAATATATTAATGCTTGACCATAGGGTGTAAATTATCAGTATCAGAAAATTTATTAATATTTATCTTATCAATATACTTAAGAAAATACATTATTATTTTGATCAAAAATGAAAAGCAAGGTTGAAAAAAGAAAATCAAGACCGATCCACTCTCTTTTTCTCTTAAATCTATGAAGATATATGAGGATAATTTGACGAAATTTTACATAGATTTTAGCATCAGGAAAATGCTTCTCTCCAAAAACTATGTTGGTTTTGCCTTATGACATAATGAGAAATGTAAAACTTGTCATGTTTTCCTTATTTCCTTGGCCTTCAAGATACTAAATTTAGCTTTCAATAGAAATAACTAAGTATATGTTTCTGACATATTTACTTCTCTTCTCTTTCCAAAAGATTTCTGATTAATATTTTTAATTTTTTCCATCCTTACTGAGGTATAATTGACATATAACATTGTATTTAAGATACACAAGATGATGGTTTGGTACATATATAACATGAGATGATTACCACAATAAGGTCAGTTAACAACTTCATATGTTCATATAATTATCTCTGGGAGTGCACGTGCGTGTGGTGAGAATCTTTAAGATTTATCCTCTTAGCAACTTTCAAGCATTTAGTTAACTATAGTCCTTATGCTGTATATTTGATTCCCAGAACTTATTTTGTATCTGGAAGTTTGTACTCTTTCACTAACATTTCATGTGTTCCCCCAGCCCACCACCATCCTTTGATGACCACCATGCTAGTCTGTTTCTGCAAGTTTTTTTTTTAGATTCGTTATGTAAGTGAGATGATACTGTATTTGTCTTTCTCTGACTTATTTCACTTAGCATAATGACCTCAAGGTCCTTCCACATTGTCACAAATAACAAGATTTCCTTCTTTTTACAGCTGAATAATATTCCATAGCGTGGATATACCATATTTTCTTTGTCCATTTATCCATCGATGGACATGTAGTTTTACTATATTCTTTTGGTCTATACATTTGTTTTTATGACAGAATCATACTGTATTGTTTACTACAGAATTATAATATAGCTTGAAATAGTGTGATGCATTCAGTTTTTCTCTTTTATAGGATTGCTTTGGCTACTCTAGGTCTTNGTCTTTCTCTGACTTATTTCACTTAGCATAATGACCTCAAGGTCCTTCCACACTGTCACAAATAACAAGATTTCCTTCTTTTTACAGCTGAATAATATTCCATAGCATGGATATACCACATTTTCTTTGTCCATTTATCCATCGATGGACATGTAGTTTTACTATGTTCTTTTGGTCTATACATTTGTTTTTATGACAGAATCATACTGTATTGTTTACTACAGAATTATAATATAGCTTGAAATAGTGTGATGCATTCAGTTTTTCTCTTTTATAGGATTGCTTTGGCTACTCTAGGTCTTTTGTGATTCCATATGAATTTTAGAATTGTTTTTTTTTTTCTTTCTGTGAAAGATGCCATTAGAATTTTGTTAGGAATTGCATTCACTCCGTAGATGGCTTTCGGTAGTATGGATAATTTTAACAATATTAGTTCTTCCAATCCATGAATATATCATTCTATTTATGTCTTCTTCAATTTCTTTAATCAATGTCATAATAATCAGTGTACAGATTTTTTTCACCTCTTTGGTTAAATTTATTTGTAAGTATGTCATTGTTTTTGATGCTTTTGTGAATAGAATTTTCTTTTGTAAATATTTCATTGCTAGTATATAAAATACAACTGAACTTTGTATGTTGATTTTGAATCCTACAACTTTCCTGAATTCTTTTATTAGTTCTAACAGCTTTTTGTTTTTATTTTAGTGCAGTCTTTAGGATTTTCTGAAGGTAAGATCATCTACAAACAAACAAACAAAAATTACTTCTTCCTTCCTAACTGGTATGCCTTTTTTTTTTTCTTTTTAACTGACTAATGGCTCTGGTTAAGACTTCCAGTACTATGTTGAATAAAAGTGGTGAGAGCAAGCATTCTTGTCTTATTCCTGATCTTAGGAAAAAACTTTAAATCTTTTTGCACTGGGTATTAGCTGTGGACTTGTCGCAAATGGCCTTTATTATTATGAGATGCATTCCTTCTGTGTAAGTTTGTTGATTCAACATGAAAGGATGTGGAAATCTGTGAATTTTTTTGCATCTACTGAATGACTATATGACACTTATTTTTCATTCTATTTATTTGGTGTATAACATTCATCAATTTGCTTATATTGTAATGTCCTTGTATCCAGTGGATGAATTCCACTTAATCATGGTATATGACCCTTTTAATGTGCTGTTCAATTTGGTTTGCTAGTATTTTGTTGAGCATTTTTGTTTCTATATACATCAGGGATATTGGCCTATAGTTTTCTTTTCTTGTAGTGTCCTTTGTCAGGCTTTGTTATTAGGGTGCTGGCCTTGTGAACTGAGTTTGGTAGGGTTCCTGATGCCTCTACTTTTTGGAAGATTTGAAAAGGATTGGCATTAATTCTTCTTTAAATATTTGGTAGAATTCTGGTCCTGAGATTTTCTTTGTTGGGAAGCTTTTGATTGCTAACTCAATCTTATCATGGTCTGTTTGGATTTTCTACTTCTTTACAGTTCAGTCTTTGTAGGGTGTGTGTTTCTAGGTACTTATCCCTTTCATCTAGGTTATCCAATTATTTGGAGTATAATTTTTCATACTTGTTTCTTATGATCATTTGTATTCCTGTATTACCAGTTACAATGTGTACTCTTTTTTACTTTGAGTCCTCTCTTTGTCTTGGTCTATTTTATCAGTTTTGTTTATCTTTTCAAAAAACAGCTCTATCACTTTGAAATATTTTTTTAAAACTCAGAAATTGGAGCATCTGGGAGGCTCAGTCAATTACACACTTGCCTTCAGCCCAGGTCATGATCCTAGGGTCCTAGGACAGAGTGAACCCTGCATCGGGCTCCCCGCTCAGTGAGGAACCTTCTTCTCCTTCTCCTGCCACCCCTGCTTGTGCTCTCACTCTCTGTCAAATAATTAAAATCTTTTAAAAGATGAAAAAAACTGAGAAAGTAAAAATTTTCACGTTCTAGAATTTATATAGAATATGAATAATGAAAAATAACTAAGAAGAAGTATTAAAACATATCTAATACCTAAATAATTAAAAGTACATTATTAGAAAAAAATTAGAGATATTTGGGAGAGATCTAAAAGTCCTAAAATAATAAAAATATTTATGGGAATAAAATATATGATATATATGCCTACTCAGATGGGAGAAAATGAATTATCAGTTAGTAATTCCATAGTTGGGAGAACTGTGAAGAATTAACACACATACCATCTATTTTATACTTGGATAAATTCTGAATGACCAACTGTTTAAAAGTAAACAATGAAATCATGAAAATACTGAGAAAACTAAGATAATTTCTTCATGTAACAAATAGATTATAAACATGACATGTCATTCAAAAATGACAAAATGAAAGACTTTTAAAAATAAAAAACAGATAAAATAAATTTTAAGTATACAAACATATATAAATCAATTAATAATCCAAAACCTGTATAATTGGAAATATCGAAAATAATAATTAACATATTACTCTTAGCAGGACTAAGGAAAACTTATTTATGAATCATACTGATGGCATAACTAAAAAAAGGCAGTGGAAAAAATAAAAAATAATTCTACAGGTAACTCTAGGTCATGAAGTGCAAAACTTGGATAAATGGTTGATTTTCTGACAGAATACAAATTTCAGAAATAAACCCATGAAAATCATTCGCCTGAGTCAATACTGAAAGAGACATTAGAACTTGATGGCATCACTCTTGTATTTTCAACGAGATTAAAGAGGACTAGTAACTCTAATTTTAATTTAAATTATTGCAGACCACAAAAATGATTGTTCTCCAATTTATTTTAGACATTTAAAAATTATGACAAGAAGAAAATTATAGGATAAATTGTGACTATCACGGAATTCTAAATAAGAGAAAATGGATTCGACACAAAAAATACACTAATGACAAATTTTTCACTGAACACTACAAGCTTACATTGGTGTTTATGTAAATTACTAAAAATTAAAGATTTCATTGAAAGCTCAGTGGAATGTATTATTTTCTGGAATAACAATTGAATTTAATAAATTAAACATAGTAAATAAATGTATCAGACATATAAACAATATACAACAAAGAATAACAACTAGACAAATGTCCATTAAATAAGTTGAAAAAAAAGTTACCTAAAACTGTAAAATGATGTTTCTACCAAAATAATGTTCCAGTTTTATAGGTAGAGTTTAATAAACAGATGGGTTTTGTACTATGAAGAAACTCAAGTACATAGAAAAAGAAGTTAAATGTATTAGTAGCCTAACCTACCAAAGTAAATCCATACCAAAAAAGATGTACCTATATTTATATTCTGTGTTCATTTGTGCTAGGAAATAAACAATTTAGGGAAACAAACCCAGTGTAAAATCAAACCAAGTAATATTACCTGAAGAAACCAAGATTGCTTATTGTAAGGAAAATGAATAAAATTCATTCAATTTAAAATGTAAGCAATTATAGAAGTTTCAGTGATTGAGAAGTGTTTTATTTTATATACTTATTTTGTGTATTTATTTTTTAAGTAGGCTCTGTACCCAATATGGGACTTGGACTCATGACCCTGAGATTAAGAGCTGCATGTTCTATTGATTGAGCCAGCCAGGTGCCCTAAAACATATTTTAATAAAATTTAATATTGAAGATGCAGAAAAACAATCACTTTTTACAGTGCTGGTGATAATGTGTAATGGTACACCCTCTCTTTAAAACAGTCTTGCAGGTCCTTATAAATGTCAACATGCAACTACAAAACAACTCAGCAAATGCATTTCTTAACATTTATCCCAGAAAAATGAAAAGTTATGTTCACATAAAAACCTGTCTATAAATGTTCATAGTAGCTTCATTTGTAATATAAAAACTGGAATCAGCTCTGATGTCATTCAACAGATGACTTGGTTGAGCAAACTGGAGCATTTATAACATGAAATACCACTTAACAATAAAAACCTATTGTACATGATGACTCATTTGGAGAATTATAATTAAAACAGCCAAACTCAAAATTTTACATGCTCCAGGATTCCAATTATAAGTCATTTTTGACATGACAAAGTTTTAGAAATGGAGATGAGCTTAGTGGTTTTTAGCGGTTGGAAGGGAAGGGAATAGAAAGGAAATGGTTGTGGTTATAAAAGTGCAGTAAAATAGGGATCCTTATGGTGATAGAACTGCCCAGTTTCCTGACTCTGGCGGTGGATACAGTAACACACATGAGAAAAAATAATATACAACTAAATACACACACACACACACACACACACATACGTAAGCACACAAATAAGTACCAGTAAGGTTCAGAAACATGAATATGATTTGTGTATTGTGTCAAAATCAATATGCTAGTTATGATACTATTTTATAATCCTGCAACATATCACTAGAGTGGGAGACTGGGTGGAATGTACATGAGACCCCTCTATATTATTTCTTATAAGTGCATGTGAATCTACAGTTATCTAATAAGAACTTAGAAGAATTACAAAATGGATAATGGAAGCATATTTTGTTAGCATGTCAAACAGCAAATAATCCCTAATTGTGAAACAAGAGATATTTTCATTTATTTTTCTAAAATATAGTCTACTTTTTATACTGTTCTAAAAATTATACCTAAGGAAATAAAGTACTTTTTGTAAATGATAAGTTAAAGAAAAGATAAAATAACAATTTAGCAAATGTTTTGCTTTCCTACCTAGAAAACATGAGAATAAATTCAAATGTCAAAAGAATATATGATGCAATGGTAAACTAGTTTGTAATCAGGGCAATGGGAAAAAAAGGATATTTTCAGAATACCAAATAGGGAAGTAATTATTAAAATAATGTGATGATATGTGTACAGAATTCTGAACATTCTCAAATAGTGTTGGTGGACATTTATATTAAATACTTTAAGGATTAATAAAATATATCAAAAAGATTTGATTGTGAAAAAGTCTTTGGAACAAGATCTTTATCAGAGTTAACAGGATAAGGTTTATACGGAATGCTCTGTATGGAGCACATATGATCCACAATATACTGGGCAATGTTCTACATACTGTATAAACACAAACTTATTGAATCCTTGTAACAAGCCCAGGAAGAATGCATTGTTATCAGTTCAATTTTACCTAGTAAAAAGCTCTATTAGCTGAAAGATGATAAAAAAACGTACCCAAGATCATCCAACTAGTTATTTGGTAAAGCTAGAATTAGAATCCATGTAGTCTACCTCCAAATATCTGTGTTCTTGATCACCATCATTGAGATGTGTATCATGATTGCTGTCACAATTTCATGTAAGAATTTTTATCTTACCATTAATTTTGATGGAAAAAATTACCCAAAGATATAATTCTCTATTAGGTCAGATTTTTTTTTAAGATTTTATTTATTTGACAGAGAGAGAGAGATCAGAAGTAGGCAGAGAGGCAGGCAGAGAGAGAAGAGGAAGCAGGCTCCCCGCTGAGCAGAGAGCCAGATGCGGGGCTCCATCCCAGGACCCTGAGATCATGACCTGAGCCGAAGGCAGAGGCCCCAACCCACTGAGCCACCCAGGTGCCCCCATTAGGTCAGATTTTTTAAATGTAATGTCACAACCCTGCAATTATGTAATGAAATATTCTGCAAATTATTATACAGAAATATAATATTACTTAATTCCTTACCCTTGGAAACTCTAGCTAGAAGTTGCTAAGGCAGATGTTAAAGAAGTTACTGCCTTTGTTCTCTTCAAAGATTTTTGTGGTTTCAGATCTTATCTTTAGGTCTTTAATCCAGTTTGAATTTATTTTTGTTTATGGTGTAAAAAAGTGGTCCAGTTTCATTCTTTTGCATGTTGTTGTCCAATTCTCCCAACTCCATTTGTTGAAAAGATAGTCTTTTTCCTATAGGATATTCTTTCCTGCTTTGTTGAAGATTAGGTGACTGTATAATTGTGAATTTATTTCTGGGTTTTTTATTCTGTTCCATTGATCTGTGTGTCAATTTTTGTGCCAGTACCACACTGTACAGCTTTGTAATATAAGTTGAAGTCCGGAATTGTGATGTCTTCAGCTTTCTTTTTCAGAGTTGCTTTGGTTATTCAGGGTCATCTGTGGTTTCATACAAATTTTAAGACTGTTCTAGTTCTGTAAAAAATTCTGTTGGTGTTTTGATAGGGATTGAAAGTGTAGACTGCTTTGGGAGGAATAGATATTTTAACAATATTTGTTCTTCTAATCCATGAGCATGGGATGTCTTCCCATTTCTTTGTGTTGTCTTCAATTTCTTCATCAGTATTTTATTGTTTTCAGAGTATGGGCCTTTTACCTCTTTGCTTAGGTTTATTCTTAGATATTTTGTTATTTTTGGTGCAATTATAAATTGGATTGTTTCCTTAATTTCTCTGTCTGCTGCTTTGTTATTGGCATATAGAAATGCAACATATTTCTCTACCTTGGTTTTGTATCCTACAAATTTTCTGAATTCATTAATCAGTTTTAGCAGCTTTTTGGTGGAGTCTTCTCGGTTTTCTATATGTAATATCATGTCACCTGCAAATAACGAAAGTTTTACTTCTTCCTTAACCAATTCGGATGTCTTTTATTTTTGTTGTCTGGTTGCCAAGGCTAGGACTTCCAGTATTGTGTTGAATAAAAGTGGTAAAAGTGAACATCCTTGTCTTGTTCCTGACCATAGGGGGAATCTCCCACTTTTTCCTCATTAAGGATGTTGTCAGCTGTGGTTTTTCATATATGGCCTTTATTTTGTTGAGGGATGTCTCCTCTTAACTACTTTGTTGAGAGATTTTATCATAAATGGATGTTGCACTTTGTCAGCTGCTTTTCCTATGTGTACTGAAATGATTATGTGGTTCTCCTTTCTCTGACTGAGGTGATGTATCCTGCTGATTGATTCTCAAATATTGAATCACCCTTGAAACTCAGGAATAAATCCCACTTGATCATGGTCAATATTTTTTAATGTATTGTTAGATCCTGTTTACTAATATCTTGTGGAAAATTTTTGCATCTATGTTCATTAGGAATATTGGCTTATATTTCTCTTTTTTTGTGGTGTATTTATCTGGTTTTGGTATCAGATTAATGCTGGCCTCATAGAATGAATTTGAAGGTCTTCCTTACTTTTCTCTTTTTTGGAATAGTCTGAAAAGAATAGGTTTTAACTATTCTTTAAATGCTTATAAAATTCACTTGTGAAGCCATCTGATTTGTTGGGAGTTTTTTTATTACTGATTCAATTTCTTTGCTGGTTATTGGTCTGTTCAAATTCTCTATTTCTTCCCATTTCAATTTTGGGAGGTTACATGTTTCTAAGAATTTATCTATTTCTTTTAGGTTGTTCAATTTTTTGGCATGTAGTTTTTCATAATATTCTCTTATAATTGTATTTCTGTGGTGTTTGTTATTCTCCTCTCTCATTTGTGATTTACTTGGGTGCTTTCTCTTGGTTGGTTTTTTGTTTGTTTGTAAGTCAGGCCAGAAGTTTATCAATTGTATTGATCTTTTCAAAGAACCACCTCCTCTTTCCATTGATGTATTTTTGTTGTTGCTGCTGTTGTTGCTTAGTTTCTATATCATTCATTTCTGCCTTAATTTTTTTTTTTTTAGAATGTGTCTATTTTTTTTAACTTAAATAGTTAACATTTAGGGTATTATTAGTTTCAGGGGTAGAATTTAGTGATTCACCAGTTGTATGTAATACCTACTGCTCATTACACCAAGTGTCCTTCTTAATGTTAATCACCCAAATACCCCATTCTCCCACCCCCCTCCCTCCCAGAAACCCTCAGTTTGTTGCTTATAGGCATAGATCCTTATGTCTCTTATGGTAGTCCTTATTTCCTTCCTTCTGCTGGTTTTAGGTTTTGTTTGTTGTTCTTTTTCTATCTCCTTTAAGCATAAGGTTGGGTGGTTTATTTGAGATTTTTCTGCTTCTTGAGATAGGCCTATAAACATCCCCCTTAGAATGAATTTGCTTGGTTCCAAAGATTTTGGACTGTTATTTCATTTTCATTTGTCCCTTGTACTTTTTAATTTCTTCTTTTATTTCCTAGTTGACCCATTCATTGTTTTGTAACATGTTATTTAACCTCCATGCATTTGTTGTCTTTCCAGATTAGTTCTTGTGGTTGAAATCCAGTTTCATACTGTTGTGGTCAGAAAAGTTACATGGTATTGCTCAATCTTCTGAATTTATGAAGGTTTGTGTCATAGATTGTGTGATCTATCCTGGAGAATATTTCATGTGCACTTGAAAAGAATGTGTATTCTGCTCTTTTAGGATACAGTGTTCTGAATATTCGTTAAATCCATCTGGTTCCGTGTGTCACTGAAAGCCATTGTTTGCTTCTTGATTTTCTGTTTAAATGATCTGTGTCTTAGAATTTTGACTTTTTTTTCTCTTTAACTTCTGCTATTTTGAAACTTATCATAGAAACTAGAAAATGCATGATGAGCTCTTTTCAACTCTAATGGACTTAATTTTTCATTGTGGATTTCTGTATCAACTTCTGTTTTGTTGCTTCTGCTTTTGTTAAAGAGAAGATTGGATATCTTGGACAATGTGTGAGTAGTTTTTAGATAAAGAAATCTAAGGCAATTCATGGATTCTATTCCAGGCTATGGATACACTTGCTGATTTCTTAAGAAACTGTAGGCATTGTTTTATGGAAGGGGAAGAAAAAAAATAACATTCACATAGTGACATGAGTGTAGATTGAGTTTCTTTGACTTTTACAACCAAGAACAGTTTAAATATATTTATATATTTTTTGGTTAAAAAAAAGGAATGGATTTATTTGAGTACTTTTTCGAAGATCTGCAATAGTTGTATAGATATACCATTATTTAATTTCATCATGAGTGATATGGTTGTTTTATGAATAGTAATAGTTTTATTTATCTTTTTTACATGAATATTTTATTTCATTTTTTTAATTTTTTCATGTTTTTCTTTAAATTACAGTTAGTTAACATATAGTGTAACATTGGTTTCAAAAATAGAATTTAGTGATTCATCACTAAAATAAAACACCCAGTTTTCAACACAAGTGTCCTACTTAATTCCCATCACCTATTTAGCCCATCCTTCTCTCACTTCCCTTCCATCAACCCTCAGTTTATTCTCTGTAGTTAAGAATCTGTTATGGTTTTCTTCCCTCTCTTTTTTTCCCTTCCCCTGTGTTCATCTATTCTGTTTCTTAAATTTCACATGAGTAAAATCGTATGGTATTTGTCTTTTTCTAACTGACTTATTTCACTTAGCATAATATTCCCCAGCTCTATCCATGTCCTCACAGGTAGCAAGATTTCATTCTTTTTGATGGCTGAGTAATATTCCATTATGTATATATGCCACATCTTCATTATCAATTCATCAGTCAATATTAGTGTCCTTTCCATAATTTGGGTAACAGTTTTACTTATCAAGGAGAAACAAAAGATATTTGAAAAATGAGTCATTGCAATACAAGTTACACAGTCTTTATGGTAGGTCAAAGTATTAAAGCAAACCAAAGGAAACAGTTTCAAGATTAACTTAATTTGAAAGAATGAGTGCCACCTCAAAGGCTGTAGAGAAGGAAGCCAGTCTCCTTCCTACAGACAGATTTCAACTGTGAATGTTAAGTTTCCCACAATAACTCAAAAGTACAAGGCACACCTAGATAGAGTATTAAGCAGGTCTCAATCTTAAAGAAATTCAATCACAATCATAGCATTATGCAGATACCACAAGGCACTTTTCACATTCCTATTTTCATTTAATCAGATGTAACTTTCCAGTAATGTAACATATAATTCACAGTTTTAAAACTATTTCCCATAATTTGGCTATTGTTGATAATGTTGCTATAAATATCAGAATGCAAGTATCCATTTGAATTAAAATTTTTGTATCCTTTGGGTAAACACCTACTAGTGTAATTCTGGGTCATAGGATAGTTCTCTTTTAACTTTTTGAGGAGCCTCCGTACTATTTTCCACAGTGCACCAGTTTGTATTCCCACCAACAGTGTAAGAGGGTTCCCCTTTCTCCACATCCTCACCAACATCTGTTGTTTCCTGTGTTGTTACTTTTACCCATTCTGACAGGCATGAGGAAATATCTTGTAGTTTTGATTTGTATTTTCCTGATGATGAGTGATGTTGAACATCTCTACATGTGTCTGTTGGGCATTTGCAAGTCTTGTTTGGAAAAAATATATTCATATCTTCTGCCCATATTGTAACTGGAATTTTTTGGGGGGGGTGTTGGGTTTTTTTAAGTCTTTATATATTTTGGAAACTAACCCTTTATCAGATACATCATTGGCAAATATCTCCTCCCATTCCATAGGTTGCCTTTAAATTTTGCTTATTTCCTTCATTGTACAGAGAAGCTTTCTGTTCTGATGAAGTCTCAATAGTTTATTGTTGCTTTTGTTTCCCTTGCCTGAGGTGACATATCTAGTAAGAAACTGATAANTTGATAAGGCTAATGTCAAAGAAGTTACTGCTTGTGTTCTCCTCTAGGATTTTGATGGTTCCCTATCTCACATGTAGGTCTTTAATCTATTTTGAATTTATTTTTGTGTATGGTTTAGGAAAGTGGTCCAGGTTCATTCTTTTGCATATTGTTGTCCAGTTACCTATGGACTGATGAATGGATAAAGAAGATGCAGTATATGTATACATACTGCACAGAGACACACCATGGAATATTATTCAGCTATAAAAAAGAATGAAATCCTGTCATTTGTATGGACATGGATGGAGCTAGAGAGTACTATGTTAAGTGAATGAAGTCAATCAGAGAAAGAAAAATACCATATGATTTCACTCATATGTGGAGTTTAAGAAACAAAACAAATGATCATGGGGTGGGCAAACCAAGAAACAAACTCTTAAATATAGAGTACAAACTAATGGTTACCAGAGAGAAGGTGGGTGGGGAGTTAGTTAAATAAGTGATGAGGATTAAAGAGTGCACTTGTGATGAGCACCAGGTATTGTGTGTAAGTATTGAATCACTAAATAGTACACCTGAAACTATTATTACACTGTATGTACACTTGAATTTAAATAAAAACTTAAAAAAAGTTAAAATTAAAAAGATGAAATTATTTTATTGAATCAAATTATTTTTTCTCTACTAATATAACATCAATACTTAAAACAATTCGTCATAGGGAAAATAAGACATTTTTAGGATTTTAGACAAATTACTGACAGTTTTTTTTTTATCTTAAAAGAATCTTGTATGAAAATAGATTTGTGCTTTCCCTCCAGACGTTAGGTCAAGAGAGACGTTATTGCTCTTTGCCTATAATGCATTGGTAGATGAGGGAAATTACATTGTACATAGGGAGAAAGCCTCCTTTTCAATGATTTATATAAATAAAATTCACCAATAATGATTTTAATGAAACTCATATCCAGCTGAATAACAGTAGCAATGGAGTGAACTCAGCCTTTCCTTAACTTTGTCAGTTCAATGAGGTGTTAATATTATGGTCAATGGGAGCATGGCCATATTAGATACAGGCAACTTCTTTCCTTAGTTCTGCTTTTTAAAATAGTAATATTCAGCAATGCATTTACATGTAAAGTCCTTCAATGTCACATTTTAATTTAATGAAATCAGCACTTCTCTGCACTCAGAGGATGCAATGTAATTGCCTTTTGGGAAGAAAGTGAGAAGATAAGTCCAATATGAAACTCTAAAAACTAGCATTTCTGACTTTAATGGAAACAAAATGTCCCTTTTTCTCCCTTGCATCGGGCTTTCTAAAATTTTACTTTTATTTCAAATCCAACCTGAGATAATGTGGCTCCAAGTAATTTTAAAATCGTTGAAAATAAATACGATTCTCCTTCACAAAAAAATTTTTCTGTAACAATGTATCAAAAAGAAAAATTGAACAATAAAAACAGACACAATAAAAATCTTGTTTGGCACAGTCAGTATAATTATCTAAATACCTACATTAAACAACACTAATAATTCAAACAGAAAATAATTTGCTTTATCAAATTGTACTATTTTAAACTTATGAAACTGAGGCCAATACTCTAAAGCTTTCAAATTCAGTAAACTGTTCAAGGATTTCATCCACAAATGCACAGCAAACACTAACTGCCAGTTATCAAAATGATTTTAATTCATAGATTCCATGTCGACATGTTCAAAATCCAACTTAAAATCTTTCTTTGCAACATGCTTATTCATTTTGAATGAACCATTTAATCACTTAACCTACAAACTCAGGAGATTCCCTAGAACTCCCTCCTTTCTTTCTCCTACCTCATCTCATTAGGTCATTGAATCCTACTGATTTTACTATGCTAGTATCTCTATCAGTCCCTACCTAACTACTAAGGACTTAAGTCATATTTTCTCATCATCTCCCACCTGAAGCAAAGTAAGCTCCACTCTTGCCCCTGATCCGTACCTTCAAGAGCTAGATTATAATTATGACCATATTACTCTTGTTTGTTTCCTTTTAATGTTCTCAGTGGATTCCACCATGTCAAAGCTTATTAGACTATCATAAGATATGCACAAAAATCTCTCCTTTGCCTAATTTGCCTTCATTACATAAATACACTCTACATTTCAATTAAGACCAAAACTCTGCAGTTCCCTTAACTGTCTAATATATTTCTAGTTTTGCACATGCTGTTCTGCCTCCTGAAATACTTTTCTTTCCTCACCAACCTCCCAATTTCACTCTGTTCCCATCTGGAAAAAATAAAACCTACTCCTATTTTATGATCCATATAAAACATTTCTTCTTTGAGAATATACCTTATGCATTCAAGTTGATGACTTGTGATTTGTGTCAATATTCTATTTTGGAAATACTTGCAAAATTGCACTTATCACATTTTATTCCAATGATTTATTTACATCACTATCTTCATCCCTTGACTGTGTGCCCTTGAGAACAAAGTGTTCCATATTTATCTTTTTATCCCTAGCACTTTTCACAGTGTCTGACACATATTATGACTCAATAAATGTTTGTTGAGTTTAATTGGCATAAAATAAATCAAAGACTATGTACTTATGTAAAGCTCTACCACTTACACAAAATTTTGTGAGGCTGTGTATCATACTCAGAAAGAATATAAGCTTTGAGATATCTGTTAATACAATCAAGTTTTATTACTTTTTTTTAA
>LNAC01000927.1:170331-227180 GCA_002007465.1 Ailurus styani
CAACCCCCCACCCTGCCCCTCAAGTTCCTCATATCAGAGAGATCATATGATAATTGTCTTTCTCTGATTGACTTATTTCGCTCACTTTTTTTTAAAGACTCAAACTCTCAGCCTTAGTTTTCAGTTTAAGGGCTTAGCAGTACTTCCCTTTCCTCATACAAATTACAGCTTTTTTACTGAGTCACATTTTTAAAGTACTTTGAGGAGTGATAATGAACTATTACTTAAACAAAAGTGATGTTCCCTTTATATGATGTTGAGCCTGCTTCTGATGTTTAATTTCTTTTTATGTTTTCTCCATGGATTTGAGGGAATGTATGAATCATCAAAACTCACAGGAGGTGATGGAAACTAGCCAGAAAGAGAAGACATTCTAATGAAAAAATAATTTACATTGAAATAAAATTGCAGAAGTTGGGAGGAACAGCACAACTTACTTCTGGGATGTTGCAGTATCCAATACAAATAGAAATCCTTTTAAAAGATATTTTGAAAAAGATTTTGATTCCTTTCAGGCTTGAGACTCCATTGTAATTGAAAATATAATACATGCTAACTGAAAAATTCCTCCACAAGATATTCAAGTACTATTTTAATTTGGGAAACCCAATTTTCTTTCTATTCTTTTATATATCAACCTATGTAACTTTTCTACTATATATCTATATCTATATATGTACACATGTACACACATATACTCTTCCATAAATATACTTTTCTATTATATATACATATATATGTACATATATACCTATAATATAAAATACCTATATAAAATTTTTAATTATACAAGCTTGTGAGTTTTTTCTATGTGTATCTGTCTGTATTTGTGTGGATATATTTCAGCATAACTTGTAATTCTTATTAAAAATCAAACAAAAGAGTTAAACCTTATGAGACTTTCAAAAGTGAAATCAGTTCAATACAATGCAAATAATTACATAAAAATTGAGAATTTTCAAATAAACTTGCTATTTTCTAAACTTACTCAATACACATTTATTTGTATTAAGTGTCATATATAAAATCATATGTGCATATTAATATATACACAAATAATACAGAAGACAATGCTGTTAACACTGAGACATAATCTATGGAATGAAACAAATATAAATTAGCATCAACAATAATAAACATAAGGTAATAATTTTAAACAATAAAATTATATATTTGGGGTATTTTTAAAATGAGACATAGACAACAAAAGGTATAAGCAAATGTAGAAGAAGCCCTTAGTAGTAGACGACAAGAGTGGTGGAAACAAACAAGAAACAGATTCAAAAAGGACTTGATTAATACATAAGATGAAGTTATTGGAGTATGAAGCAATAGATAGCAACTTCTAAAGGAATGGCAACTTGAATGGATTGTAAGAACTGCTGTGGTGTCACTGCTCTATCTAAAACAGCAATAAGCACTACATTCTACTGTAGGAGGTTTTTCTGAGATTCTGAAGTAGTCTCTTGTGTTTCTTGTATTTTCAGAGGAACATAAAAGTATCTATTAGTGGGCACCAAAAACAAAACAAAACAAAACAAAACCACACCTACATCTTTAGGAAATTATAAAAATGCAATTTACCTGCCACTAAGTGATAAATCTACAGTTTATCTTATGGGATTTTCCACAACTGATCAGTCTCCAAGGTGATTTTTAAATAGTATCAAATTTCTTCTGTATATAGGACAGCCTTAATAAACTGCATATCAATTTCATTTGGTTATAATCAACACACTCAAATGAAAATGTTTTGGGATTATAACCTGATATATTTGACAAATACACATAATCAAGTGACTGTCATAAGATATAGAACATATTCATTACCCCCCGAAATTCCCTTATGTTTCCTTCACGATAACTATCATCCAATTTGTCCTAGCTAAGTACTTAACTTTCTGTCGTATTACATTAACTTTGTCTGTTCTAGAAATTCATATAAATAGAAGACAATATATACCCTTTCTTCCTATCTGCTGATCCCAAATCTCCAATCTCTCCAAAAGTGGCAACTGTTAGTACTTTCTTAAATAATCTGCACCCCCAGTGTGGAGATTGAACACACAACTCCTAGATCGAGACTTACATGCTCTACTAACTGAGCCAGACGGGCACCCCTGTAACTGTTAGTACTTTCTTAAATATGGGCCAAAGGAGAAAAAAGAAAAAGATATATATCCTTTTAAAAATTATACACAAATGATTTCACATTGTTCTGCACTTTGCTTTTTCCACTAAATAGTGTAATTAGGAGAATCTTTCTCTATTCTAATGACTGTAGTATTTTGACACATAATTATTTACTAGCTCCTATTTATGCAATGTTGTAGTTGTTTCTGGCTTTTTATTTTTTTTATTTCACATATAAGTGAGAACATACACTATTTGTCTTTTTCTAACTTATTTGCTTAGCCTTCAAGTTCCATCCATATTGCTGCAAATTTCAGTATTTCCTTCTTTTTTTATGGCTGACTAATTACCACTGTAATTATTAACCATATATAATATATATATTATTAACCATATATCTATCTGTATATATATATCTTACATTTTCTTTATCTATTCCACCATCAATGGACAATTAGTTTGCTTCAATGTTCTTACTATTGAAAATATTGCTGTAATGAACATGAGGTGCAGATATCTTTTCAATATAGGGACTTCATTTCCTTAGAATAAATACCTGGAGGTGGAATTTCTGATCATATGGTAGTTTTGTTTTTAATTTTTGAGAATCACCATACTGCTTTCAATAGTGGCTGCACCAGTTTACATTTCTATGTCCACTTCTCTAAATCAGTAGCAAGAAGTTGTTCACTATATCTGCAGAGCCAACCAAATGATTCATTTCTTTCTAATATTGCTGGTGTGACTTTTTACTCTTTTTTGCCATTAATTTAAGTCAGTCTCAAACATGTTTAAGAGAATCAAGGCCTATAAAAATTGAGTATTTCTCCCAAACATAATATACAGTTAGTAAAATAATAGATGTATGAGAGTAGTTATGGAAAATACATAAAAATTAAGCTTAAATCTTGCAAAGATTCTGAGTGGCATGAAATTGTCTAGCCAGATAATTATCCATTTTAATGAGATTTTTAAAAATCATTTGGATTAATAAGTTTTCTCTTTTTTTCATACTGTTATTTTATTATTTCTTTCCTTTTATATACTTGTTTATTTTTTTCTTTTTATTCTGCCTTTCTAAGGTAAAATTTAGATCATTGATATGATTAGATAGCATTAGATTTTCTTCTAAGTAGTATTTAATTTTTAAACTTCGTATATTTATTTTTAGAATTATATGTCACACATACACACACACACACACACACACACACACACCCGTTACCCCTGAAGCACTACTTTAGCTGAACCCAGCAAATTTTAATATTTTTCAGTTAAAATATTTTATAATTATTATTATGATTTGTTCTTTGGCCCATGGGCTATGTATAATTATTATTTAACTGATCATTATTCGGATATTTTAGGCTACTTACTCTTCAGTGGTCTAGAAATATAAACTATTTGATTTTAATTCTTTGAAATTTATTGAGACATTTTTATGGCCTAACATATGATCTATAAAGATTAATATTCCATATGCATTAAAGTCTGTCTACTTGAAACAGGGGTTCCAACTTTCAACTATAATTGTGGATATACCTCCTTTCAGTTCTATTAGTAATTGATAATTGGTTTTGAAACTCTCAAGAAGTACATACTTCTTATTTACATATTTAAGTATTTTTTGTCTTACTGATGAATTATCTCTTTTATAATCATAAATGTCTCTCTTTACAAATATGTTTTGTCCTGAACAATGCATGGTCTGATATTAATACAGCCCCTCTAGTCTTTTTAGGATCATTTTTAACATCCTATACTTTTTTTCATCTTTTTACTCTTTACTTACTTACATATTTATATTTAATGCATGTGTCTTCTAGACAGCATGCTGCTCAATCTGGCTTTTTACCCAATTTGACAATCTACCCTTTATTTGGACTGTTTAGACCATTTAAATTTTATTTGTCTCTAGGTTTGGGTTCAAGTCTACCCTCTGGCTATTTTTTTCCTTATCCATTCTTTGTTTTTTTTCTTTTCCTGACATTGTTTGGATAGAGTAATTCTAGTGTTCCATATTAGAGTTATTTACCAGATCTCTTTTCATTTTTTTATAGTGATTTTCTTCAAGGGATCAGCAAGATGCATCTTTAACTTAACAGAGTCTGTTTTTTTAAAAGATTTTTATTGATTTTTTTTTTTATTATTTGCCCCAGGGGTACAGGCCTATGAATCATCAGGCTTACACATTTCACAGCTCTCACCATAGCACGAACCCTCCCCAATGTCCATAACCCAGCCACCCTATCCCTACCCTCCCAACCCCAGTAACCCTCAGTTTGTTTCATGAGATTAAGAGTCTCTTATGGTTTGTCTCCTTCCCAGTCCCCTCTTGTTTCAGTCCCCCCTACCCTCCACAACCCCCTGCCCTGCCCCTCAAATTCCTCATATCAGAGAGATCATATGATAACTGTCTTCCTAATCGAGTCTATTTTAATATTGCTATACCTGTATTCCTCAGTTTTCCCCTCGTGTCCTATGTTGTCACTTCTACTTACATTACAAATCACATGTTGTTTTAGTTTCTTTAAATAGTCGATTACCATTTGAAAATAACAAAAATTATAAAAATTCCTTTTAAATCTTTTCTTGTAGATTTACTTTACTTAGTACTCTTTATTCCTTTGTGTATACTTAATTTTGCACTTGTATTCTTTTTCATTCACCTGGAGAACCAACCTTATTATTTCATATAGTGGAAGTAGCTATGATGAATTTTATCAGTTTTCTTTTTTCCAAAAATAGTTTTATTTCACCTCATTTTCCAAAGATTATTTGGCCAGGTATAGCATTACAGGTTAAATGTTATTTTTTGACTTATATCTTTGTTTCTACTCTTTAAATATACAATTCTATTTTCTTCTCTCTTTGTTTCTGAGAAGTCTTTGAGATTTATCTTTCATTTCCAGGATTATATCGATCTATCTCTAAATTCTTTTAAGATTTTCTCTATTACAGTTTTCCATAATTCAAATATATCATGCTTTGTTGTTTGTCTTATTTCAGTTTCAGTGAGCTTCTTGGTTTTCAGCTTATTATTTTTCATTAAACTTGCAGAAGCTTTAAACAGTATTTAAGCTGTTTTTGTTGCTGTTTTCTGCACCCCACCCCCTACTCCTTTCTTCTCTCTTTCTTGGTCTCCAATTACACAATTACTCCCTTTATTGCTTGATTTTTTTTCCCCACAAAACTGAGGATCTTTAATTTTCTTTTTTTCTTTGAGCCTCAGTTTGGATCTTTTCTAATTCTGTATTTTTAAGTTCATTTATATTATCAGATACATTATTTAGTATGCTGTGGAGCTCCAATGACTTTATTTCATATATTTGATATGACCTACCCGATGCCACAAAACATACTTGCGTAAGGCTTTATTGAAAGGCAATTGACATGGTGCAAGAAAAGAGAATAAAGGAAAGTATTAGAGAACTAAGAGACATCAATATGTATTCACTCAAAGAGCTGGACTGCAACAGACTAGACTGTCTCAGCTTGAGGCACTATCTATATCAATATTTGTTATAGGAATCTTAGCTTTGGGAGAACTCAAAGGAAAAATTTTCAGAAGATACATTCATGTCCTCTTGGCCTTCTGATCAAGCCAGTCTTTCCAAGCTTAATGTTAGACCATATTAATCGCATATTTTATTTTCTATATTTTATGATGCTTTGATAAGCTTGATGAGTCTTAGTTGCCTGGGAAGAAACTGCCCAGCCAAGGGCCAGCTATTTCTCAAGATATCAATTTCCTGTGGACCAGGTGTTTCATAGGCAAACCAACCAATCCCAACTTTATATCCTTATCCTCAACCACCTCTTTTATCTGACTTTCACACACCACACAAATACTTCCTCTGCCCTAAGCCAACCCAGAGCCATGAACCAGAACACTAGAAACCACCACATAGCCCAGAGCCCACAGATATTATTCAGGTTAGCCAATCCTAAACTGTTTTTCTGTCCTGCCTTGCCTTGCCTTACCTTTCCTATGGAAAACACAATAATAAAGTTCTGGGTCATGCTTTCTCTCTTGTTCTTTCTGCCTTGTGTTCAAACATGGTACTTCCCCATGCAGTCAGTCCTGCGTGGCATGGTGTCCTCCCTTCTTCGGAGAACTATAAATAGTAAATTCTTCTTTCAGTGGCATTGACCCACGTTACCACGTGGTTACCCCCATAAGTTAAAATTCCACAGGTACAATTGGAACACAGGCCAGTTGCAAAACATTAGTAAAGAAATTGACCTTTGAGATCACCAGGGGGATTTGGCTTTTTATGCAGCACGTCATAAATTCCTTTGTCCTTACATTGAATAAGAATTACCAGATATCTAGACATATCCAAAGATAAAGACAGAACTTTTCCTATTAATATAATCAACAGTATCTCTACAATTCAGCTCTGGCTCTTGGTCAACACTCTGTTTTTAATTAGCTCAGAACTACTTCTTTTCTGTCATCTTTTGCACAATTTACACAATATGAAAAGCAAAAGGGGGGTGCCTGGGTGGCTCAGTGGGTTAAAGCCTCTGCCTTCTGCTCAGGTCATGATCTCAGGATCCTGGGATCGAGGCCCACATCAGGCTCCCTGCTCTGCAGGGAGCCTGCTTCCTCCTCTCTCTCTCTCTGCCTTCCTCTCTGCCTACTTGTGATCTCTCTCTCTGTGTCAAATAAATAAATAAAATCTTTAAAAAAAAAAGCAAAAGGGTACTAAAGAAAATAATCTTGTGCATCATTAAATGAGGTACATATATTGCTTGAAAGAAACATTTCAATTTACCAGTGCAACTTTTTTCATAATCATTTAAAGCTCAACAATTTTTTATTATATTTTAATTTTATGAAAGGTATCAATCAATTAATTATTATATTCAATTAACCTATTATTAACTCTTTCTAGATCTTCTACTGCCCAATAAGCTTCTATTGAAAAAATTTTATATGAATGTTTTAATTCAATTTGCCAATATATTTGATCACTAATATCAGAATTAATTGTTTTATCAAAATCAAATTTATACCATCACTTATAACAGTATTATACCAAATAGTAGTTAGACTAGGAATTAGACTGAGAACATTACAAAATAAGAATTACAATAGGATGTTCTATGTCTTCTTTTCTCTCACTAAGCCTTCCCTACTTAAACCAAATCTTCAAACTTGAGTTTCTCACTTTAGCATCATATCAGATATAATAATTGTTATTTCAGATAAGGGTTATACTTTCTTCCTACTTGACCACATACTAGGATACTCAGTAACATTAAATGGACAATGGCAATATTTTACCATAGGAGAAATCTATGATCATATGGCCACAGGAAGATATTTCCTTTTATTTCCAGGAAAAGAAAGATGTTAAATATGTTTATACCTTAGAGAAAGTGTCCTAAAATATTTTCTTAATTCATTTTCTATCTATTTGCTTTCTTAGTTGCTAAGAGATTTTAAAATATCTACTTTCCATATGAATCATTTTTTCTATTATTCATCATATTATTTTGCATAAGAATATCTTCCTGTGTTCAATGATCATTTTTCTCATTAAAATTATAACTTTCCATTTTTTTGGAATCCAATATTTTTCATTTTGTTTGCATTAAAGGTAATTTTTGGAATTTAATGGTTTCTAGAGAAACATAACTCTTAATATGCTCTCTTAATTATAGCGCAGTTTGGATATTTTAACTTTCATAATGATATTATTTAGGAACTCTAAGTTTGCTATAATAATTTTCTCATTTTGTGATAGAGGAAAGGGAATATGTTTTCTAATAGCTCAATCAGTTCATTCTCTTATCCAATCAACATTTATTAAAGACACGCCATATAATAATGGTGCAGCAGATATAAATATTCAGAGATTAAAGATCTGGTCTCTATTCATTTAGCTCACACAATAATCGGACCTGTTTCATGTTAGTTATTACCCTGGTTCATTCTTACATTTCACCAAAGATACTGATAAATGCATGAAGAATACCTATTTCTACCTGGAGGGGATAAATTAATAAAATTTTATGAACTTGTTACAGTAAGGATTTCGAGAATAGCACATATCATCTTTTCTGTAGTGGTAATTTATAAGCTTCAATTTTTAAGCCAAGAGTTATTCACCTATGTAGTCTTTCTACTTCTTATAAGATGTCCAATGATCATTGGATTTTTCCTAATTAGTAAAATTTCCAGCCCATGCAATTATCTGTGTAAAGGTTACAGCACAAGGTTAGAACATCTGAATACTAACAATTTCTATAATAAAAATAAACCTGCTAATATCAGCAATGCATTTCTAAATGTTCTCCACAGTAGTTCTTCTGCAAGACATACATTTAAGAAAAAAAAATTATAATACTGAAATGGCTTTGACAACATGGAGATAAGGTATTAAAAATCGCAAACTACAAGGACATATATTATCCTTGCATTATTGTCACAAATGGATCCCTTAAATGAAAAAGAGATTGAAATGAATTTACTTATGCAGTTTAGCTAGTCAAGTAGCTATGTTACTAGTTTGTCTTAAAACAATTGGTCTCTTTAAATTCAGCTTATTAATGATTACTGTATGAATAATCATTTTCATTGTCCAAATGCAAATAATCTAATAAAAACATTATAACCCAACTTACGAATGCAAAAGGCATTTTGAACAATTTTAATGGGATTATATATTTTAAAAGATAGAAATAAAATGTTTTATACTCAACAATACTTTTTAATTTTTTTTCTTCATCAACTAGGTAAATGGTATCAGTATTTTTCTTCAAAATTTCAACACTAGACTTGTGATTTCAGCTGTAATATGTAAATGGCTCTAAAGTTATCAAGCCCGTCCTTACAACAAGATACATTAGACAAACTGAAATTCAATGAATTTTCTTGGACTACTCAGAAAACTGAGTTGATAGCACCGAAAACTCTCAAATTCAAAGAAGCAAATCTAGAGAGTCACAGGAGAGATCTGCTTATTTGAAGCAGAAGATACTGGAGCCCCAAACTAACAAGAATACTTATGTGATAATTCTCACAAACTGATGGAGATTTAGTAGGGACTAGTGTGAGAGTGAAACCCCTGGGGGATATAATCCCCCATACTTTGTGGGCTTTACCCCCCACAGATTCATTGGTTTTATTTTCAATAATCCTACAAGCATATGATGGTAAAAAGCAAAGAAAGATTCCTGCTCCCTCAGCCCTCATGGCTCTGGCTGGAAGAGGAGAAAAGTATTACTGTGAAATAGGCAAAACGTTCTTGAAAGTAAACCCTTACTCTCGGAGAATGGATTTCATCACAGACTTTTCCCACCTCCTAAAATCCATTTCTCCCACTCCAGACAGCTCAAGATTTCCTGTTTTAAATAAGAAACTCTTAAAACTCAAAAATAAGAAAAAATTCAACCACCTTTTTGCACCAAAAAAAAAAAAAGAAAAGAAAAAAAATGAGTAAAACCCTGAACAGATGCCTCACCAAGGAGGATACATGGAAAGAAAACATGCATGTGAAAAGATGTCCAACATTATTTTACATGAGAATTGTATACTACAAGAGTCAGATACGAATATAATAAAAACTAGTAGAATAGCTAAGATAAAATTTTAAAATTTTATTGCCAATTGCTGGCTAAATGGTAGAGGAACAGGAACACTCATTCTTTTCTGGTGTAAATGCAAAAATGGTAGAGCCACTCTGTAAAGCAACTTGTCAACACTTAAGAAAAATAAATATAATATTACCCTATAATCCAGCAACCATGCTTTTGGGTATCACCAAACAGATTTGAAACTTGGGATACACAAACTCTCACATGGATATCTATGGCAGTTTTATCACCCCAAACGAAAGCTATTAAGACAGAGGGTGCTGGGTCAGGCCTCCCCAAGATGGTCTACTTTGGCATAAAGATTATTTGAATTAAAAAACAATCAGAAAAAAAGAAAGCTGTTTACCTTTACACTCAACTGCCTAAAAAGAATTTTAGAAACTGCTCTAGGAAGAGAGGTATTGCCAAAGACAACTACATTATGATATAAGCTAGGTTATGATAGACTGGGAGGAACATAGCGAGACTTGTTTGATAAAAAAAAAGTCCTCCAGTGAATACTTGTTTACCAAGCGTTTACCCTTTTACATCTTTGTGTGAATTCCATTCCATTCCTTTGAAGTCTCAAACTCCCATCTTCTTCTCCTTAGTTTAGGATGACGTATATATCCTATTTTTCCTGTCTTTAAAGTTTCCATGTCTGGGATGCCTGGGTGGCTCAGATGGCTAAGCATCTGCCTTCAGCTCAGGTCATGATCTTAGTGTCTGGGACTGAGTCTGGAATTGGATTCTTTGCTCAGCAGGGAGCCTGCTTCTCCCTCTGCCCACTGCTCCCCCTGCTTGTACTCTCTCTGACAAATAAAATCTTCTTAAAAAAAGAACTATTAAAAAATTTCCATGTCCAGACAAACCATAAGAGACTCCTGATCTCACAAAACAAACTGAGGGTTACTGGGGGGTGGGAGGGTAGGGATAGGGTGGATGGGTTATGGACATTGGGGAGGGTTTGTGCTTTGGTGAATGCTGTGAAAGATGTAAGCCTGATGACTCACAGACCTGTATCCCTTGGGCAAAGAATAAAAATAAAATTTAAAAAAAATTTTCCATGTCTGTGTGAATTCCCCACATGTGCAAAATTAAATTAGATTTTCTCCTGTTAATCTGTCCCATGTCAATTTGAATCTTAGTCTGGCTAAAAGGACCTGAAAGGGAACGAGAAATTCTTCCTATCTAGCAACTTTCAATAGTTGAAAGAATAAATAATATTCTATCATATAAGATGTACATCTAAATGATGAAATAGTATTAAATGATTAAAAATGAGCTATCAATTCACAAAGATACATGAATGTGTCTTAAGTGCATATTGCTATAAGAAAGAAGCCAGTGTGAAAACGCTATATAGTATATGATTTCAATTATATGAGATTCTAGATGAATCAAAACCACGGAAATGGTAGTCAGGTAAGAAGTCACTAGTAGTTCAAATGAGAAGGGAGCGTTATTCAGGTGCAAAGGGATTTTTTCCTATGGTAGTAAATCTATTCTGTATGGGATGCTATAATGGTTGATATATTTCATTATAAGTTTCTCAAAGCTCAAAGAACTCCACAGCACAAAGGGTGAACCTTTGCGTATACCAAATTAAAAAAAAAATTCAGTGAAGAGTTTGGGGGATCTCAGTAGGAAATGCAGTATGTGATAAAATGATCTTTTACAAATGTATGATACAAGGTGTAGGGCCCAAGGGCAGGCCAACCCAAGATGGATTACTTTGGCATAAAGATTATTTTGAGGTAAAAGCAATCAAAACCCAGATAATTCAGGAAAAGCTCTTTATCTGCCCTTTAACTGCCTAAATTTACTCTGGAAATGACTGTCTGTAGCAGAAAGAGTTATTAACTGAGATTCCACCTTACTTAGAAACTTACCTGTGCAACAGAGCAAACTTTATTTTCTAAGCCTCTCTCACCTTGCTAACCAGCTTCCTCTCCTTTGTATCCTCAGACACTGCCCCTCTCCTTAACTCAAGATGTCATATAATCCTCGCATTGCCTGAACGTCTGGAATCTCACATCTGTGTGGATTCCCATAGCATATTAAATTTTATTTTCTCCTATTAATCTGTTTTGTGTAAATTTGATTAGTCCAGCTAGAGCACCTTAAAGAGCAGAGAAAATTTCTTCCTCGCAAACTAAGAGGGGTGGCAGAAAAACTTCAGACCTAAGTCTAAGTCACTCTGGAATGAGTTATATCTATTAAGACCAAAGGCAATAAATAAGCTAATTAAGATAGTTGTTCATAACCACTGTACTCTAGTTGATAAACCTATTTCTCTAAAAGTACAGGTTAACAATTCTGATATGATTATACATATATTCTGTATATACATATGTATGTATATACATATATTCTGTAACTGAATGTAAATGAATGATGGATGATGAGAGTCACTTTTCTCATTATTGGGGTGGTAGCTATTTGTAAAAAGTAAGAAAAGTCTAGGATGATCCATGCAGAAATGAGTTAGAGTTGGAGATATCAACATGAGTTCATTTTAGCTTGATATAGAAAAACATAGTTACATATAAAAATATTTGTATAGGTGTGCACATACACAGGTTAGTACATATGCATATATTTCCTTATTCTGTCACCTGGGAGGGCCTAGAAACAACAACCCTGTAATAGCAACAATTACACCTAGAGCCCAGAACTTGGTTTCAAATAACATCCTCCAATAAAAGAAAGCAGGACTCCTTGCAAAATGGCCGATTTCAGATTTAGAACAGGAAATACACAAGATAAGTCTAAAATATCTTATAGTGCCAGAAAATAAGATAGTACTCAAAAAAAAAAAACAAATGAAAACAAAAATCTTATAATATTGTAGGTACATGAAAGGGAAGCAAAAGCCAACTGAAAAAGCTCCCAGTGCCAAACCTGGAACAATTGGAGCAACCAAATGAATAAAGTGGAATTGGATTATAGCCTGAAGTATAAAATAAGGATACATGAGTCCATACTTACGAACCATAATGAATGAATGAATGAATGAATGAGTGAATGAACGAATGAGGCAGAGGAAACGAACTTCAAGTACAGATGAATTCCAAATATTTTGTGTGAATACTCTGCCCTCAAGATAGAAGAGCATAATTCTCCACTCCTTAAATCTGGCTTGTGCATGGTGACGTTTTTTCAGAGTACAATGAGGGTGCTGCATGGCAGGGAAGTAATTTTGCAATGGAGAAGTCAGAAAAACACTATCTTAGGTGATCAAATTCAACACCAAAAGTGATCATTCATCTTGAGAGTATTTACTCTTGATATGTGTTGAAATGGTTAACTCTAGTTTTCCTTCTAAAAACACACCACCCCAGACTAATCAGAAGGAAAACATCAGAGCGATTCCAATTGAGGGGCAGTCTATAACATACCTGACCAGTACTTCTCAAAACTTCAGAAACAATTAAAGTTTGAGGGATGGTCAAAAAGCATAAAGTCTAAAGAGATATAAGGACCAAGTGTAATGTAATATACAAAATGGAATCTTGGAATAAAAGGAAATTAGATAGAGTGAAAGAAATCTGAACAAACTATGGACTTTCCTTAATATATCAATATTGATTCATTAATTGAAATATATAAATTACTAACATAAAAATTAAAAATATGGGAAATTGGGTATGAGTTATGTGATATAGTAAAAAACTTTTAAGTTTTTTAAGTTAATTAATTCAATTAATTTTTTAGTTGAAAAAGTGATTTTTAGGAAGTGTTACATTACATTTATTATTGACTTATATTCACGCCAGACTGAAGAAGTAAACATTTGGCGAAAAATATAGAATCTTATTCAGCTCACTATGTCACTGATATTTAGAAGAGATAAACATAATTTTCCACTTTAAAATGCATAAACTTTAAGAATCATATTAAATAAGCAAATTAAAATGAATGAAAATTGAGTCTGTCTTGTATGTATTATCTATTGTTATATATCACAGTACCATAAAATTTAGAGGTTTATGCAACAATGAAAATGCTGCCCGTTAATTCTGTTGGTCAGCTTAGTGACTGCCGTCATCTGAATGGAATAATAGAACATGTAAGATGGACTCAACCAGACTGACAGGTAGAACTGGCTATTTGGGGTGCCACATTCTCCATTAAGCTAGTGGCCTTCCAAAAGCAGCCATCTCAGGGCAATGTTAAAGATAACACATGTGGGGGCTTCCAGGGGTCTCTTGAGGCCTAGACTCCAGAACTTATGTGGCATTAGTTCCAAACATTTAATTGATCAAAGAAAATCACAAGGTTTGCCTGTTGGATGCTAAGAGCAGCAAACCACATTGCAAAATACCATGCGTATTGGGCTGGAAGGAAATTGTGATCATGAAGCAAACAACCACACACATTGGCATTATGTATACTGGTAATAACAGGAGGATTCCTGTTTTGAAGGGATTGTTTCTCATGCTGCAGCATTTTGATCATCATTCTCATCATCTCTATTGTCAATTCAGATGTATATTAAGATTTTCCTATGAACAGGGCATTCTTCTAAGTATGTCCTGATTAACTCATCTGAGCATAACAAAAACTCTAGTACTGGCTAATGTTATTCTCATTGTAAACTGGTTGTAGCACACATGTTAGAAAAATGGTTTTATTTTAATTAATTAGTTGATTGGTTGCAGTTTCTACCTTATACTAAAAACAAGATTGAGGGCAAATTAATCTCTCTGAGCTTTGCACTTTATACTGATAAAATTAGGTAGCAATAAAAATTTTAAGGTCATTCCATTTCTAAATATTTATGAATGCATTCCTATTGATCAAATGTCATGGATCATATATACAAATATACTTATAGAAATGGATATTCTTACTCTCATGGCTCTTCCCCTTTTTGTTATTATTGGATAATATTTAAAATAATTCATTTTATAAAATATTGCATATGGTTGAGTTTCATATTGATATAAGCTGAGCTGAAAGCAGAAAGTTTCATGTCTACCATTTTTACATTAGAATTTCCAAATTAAATAGCCTTGTGGAAAATGAGAAGTATGGTTAGATCTTTGACCATTTCAACACTACTGTCTTCTCCACCCTCCTTCTCCACCCAGTTCTATAAATGTTTTAATGCATTATTCCCAATGAATTATTTTGATAACATTTTGTATAATATTTATATAATGAACTATTTTAAATTAATATTTTAATGAACTCAGATATTTAACAACTGTGTTTGGAAATACATTTTGTTTCATAAACTGCTTTCAATTGGATACTTTTCTAGTTTCTTTGTGTATACTTAGTTCTACAGACAATCTTCTAATATTCCTTTATTAAAAGACTACCCCAAGGCTCAGAGACTTCATATGACTTTTCTAGGACTACATAGCTAATGGGATTACAACTGTGAATCACAATAACCACTTTACTTATAATAAAGATGAAGTATTTTGTATTAATTTTTCAAAATCAATTTTTAAAAATATATCTCAAGTCATCATTATGCACATATATTTAAACTGCAATTGTCAGTTCGAAGAAATTTAAATAGCATCTAAGAATTTGACAATCTTTATTTATTCCAGACATTAGGACTCCAAATCCATTAACAAAAAGAACCATAAAGGGCAAGTAAATATTAATGTTGTTTGTTGTATCTTTCCAGTTTAAATGTTTCATGATCAGAAATCAGAGTTGGCTTCATTTTAAAAAGACTATAGTGAAATCTGAAGAAATAGTATAAAATTTATATCTGTTTCCAGCTTTAATATTAATTATGAGTATTGAATAATCATATTTAAACATTTAAAAATTCCCTAAAAGTAAAATTGCACTATTATTATAGGCCAAATTATATAAATTATGCAATATTTGTGGATAAAATTACTTTATGGCTTTTCATGAAAACTGTCCTGAGGTTGGACTAGGGATGAGGAGATATGGGGTAGAGATGAACCATGATTTGTTATGAGTTTTTAAAAGTTGAAATTGAGAGATGAGTACAGAAGACTCATTCCTCTATCTCTACTTTTGTAAGTACTCTAATATTTTTGTAATGAAAGAGAGCATGTTTGGTCCTTGCACATGGCATGCCTATTTAATGTCTTCACTGGAAATCAACGGAAAGTTAATTTAATATCATAATTAAAACTTGAATTATATACACTGATTTATGGCTAGAGACTGATACTTAACCTAGGTTCCTGATAATGATATAAAAACGAAAATCAAGACTATCTTGGCTATCTATTGTCTTTGCCTTCTGGAATCTCTTATCCTCCTAGACATCTAATTCTGGTATCACTCCAGGGGAAACTATCCTCTTAGTCCATGTTTTATGGATAAAACTGACTGTACCTCTAAGACCCAAGAGAGTAATCTTTGACCTATGTCAAACCCATCAAACCATTCCATTCTTGCAGCCACAGAGATAAATTCTGAGATTGATGTGTGAACTAATTGGGGGCAATCAAGAAGGAATTGTGTGTGAGCCATCAGATCCTACATTACGTAGTGACCTGGAGACTGTGATGATTTAAACCTGGGACTTCTTGGGGCGGCTGGGTGGCTCAGTGGGTTAAAGGCTTTGCCTTCAGCTCAGGTCATGATCTCAGGGTCCTGGGATCGAGCCCCGCATCGAGCTCTCTGCTCAGCAGGGAGCCTGCTTCCTCCTCTCTCTCTGCCTGCCTCTCTGCCTGCTTGTGATCTCTGTCAAAAAAATAAATAAAATATTAAAAAAAAAACTTTACTCAATATTACAGAAGTGTATTGAATTTATTTAATGGTTAATATAAAGACAATGTCTTCATAGTTAAGACCAAGTTAAATTTGTCACTCTTAATTTCCCAAGAATTTTGCGTGGAAATTGTTGACCTCCCCCATGGTTTTTACAATATATTTGTTAAAGGCTTAAATTAATAATGCCATGTCCTGTTTTTTAAATATTTTATTTATTTGTTTGACAGAGAGAGAGAGAGATCACAAGTAGGCTGAGAGGCAGGCAGAGAGAGAAGAGGAAGCAGGCTCCCTCCTAAGCAGGGAGCCCGATGCTGGGTTCGATCCCAGGACTCTGAGATCATGACCTGAGCCGAAGGCAGAGGCTTTAACCCACTGACCCACCCAGGCACCCCAATAATGTCATGTTCTGACAAAACTTTGACAACTGAATTAGTACAACAACAGTATTAAAAAGAGGACTACTGAAATTTAAGTTAGTTCTTAAGAAGATAAAGAAACAACCTAATAAAAGATGATTTTCCTGATCATTTTCTATACTAAGGGTCCAAATTATGACTGTAATTTTTCCTACTATGTTGTTGCTTTTGAAGATTGGAATAGGATTAAATATGGTCTTCCATGTATGTAATTTGAAATAATCAGTATGGTGACTTTTTTTTCCCTGATATGATGGAGAAATTCTTTAGACTATAAATATGTATGTGTTGCGTATATGCGTATGTGTGTATATAATTTTTTATAAATTTAGACTTAGAAAGAGTTAAGGACAAACTATATTTCCATGTTAAATTTATTCAACTTGAGTCCAGAAAAGTGTCCACTAAAAATTGTTCTTAAAAATGTACATTTTGAAAAAGGGACAGAACTATGAACAAGCCGGATTTTTGCATTCAACAGTACCTTTTATCATGTTTTGAGTATAAAGTTAAAAATAGTATAATTAAGTTAAAATTAGTATAATTTCCTCTCTCCTTATTTTAGTCTGTTAAGGCCTAAAATGTATAAGGAATGTGTGTATGTGTATGTTTATGTGTGAGCACATATGTGACAAATTTTCATGTAACAAAATGTTGAATGTGTATCCATGTACAACCCTGGTTATAAAAATTCAACCCTGTAAAATGCAATTCAATTCACTGCTTTTATGTAATTAGATACTACATCATTTCTTTATTCCTTTGTAATTATTATATTGTTTTCAATATTATATATGTATCAAGTAAAGATGTGTTGACATCTGGGGGCAGAGTTTGAAATTAATTTAAGACAATTGACCATTGCAGGTTTTCAAGACTATTTTTTTACATTCACATAGTAGCTTTGATTAAATAAAAGGAAACCGGGAGGCATAACCAATCTAAAAGCAACAAGATCAATAAAGACCAATGGGCTTGTTTCATTTAACAAAATAGGATTTCATGCACAATGGACCCATTAATTCATTTCCTATAGAAAGCCTCTGGTCTATTACTTTTTGAAGTTTATGTGAGCATTATCTTTTTCACACATATGGATAGAATAAAAATAATCATATTCCACATACAAATCAATGCTTTAAATGTACAATATTTTCTATAGAGTTTCCTGTTATGTATTGTAAGCATGTAAAATATTATAAATATTTTCATAATTTTAACTTTTTTTAATCATAGTTTTAAGTCTTTTGACCCCCAACTCCTACAGAATAGGTAGAATAAAAATTCAAAGTATTGCCTAGGAAATTATTATGACATTCAATATATTTCTTAGTTAGACATATTTATCAACTACTCCAAGGAGAAGTCCAAAATGACTTTATTCTCACAGTATGAAATGGATGGTAAACAAACAGAAATAACAGTCACCACAAGAAATACAATTCCAGAGCACATAGGTTAAAAAAAAAAAAAGAAAAAAAAAAAAAGAAAATCCACAAGGAGGAAAATGAAAATCTCCTGTAATCTGATCCTTCTTTCCTTTCCTCCTTCCTTCCTTCCACCTCTTCCTCCACTCCCTTCTTCCTTTATATTTATTATTTAAAATCTGTACTGAATCTGCTCCCAGCTAAGAGTATATTGTAATGGTACATAGAAAAATCAATAGACTAGTATCCAATTGTTAGTAAATGTTATGACCAAGCTATTATAAAGTAATAAGGAAACTTACATAGGCAGTTTAATTTACATTTTTTGAGACTAGAGGACAATTCTTGAATGAAAACTAGGCAAAAGATGAGAAGCAAATACCTGGTAAATAGAGGAAATAGTCTTCCAGACACAGAAAATCATATGGACTATGGCTTAAAACTAAGGGGTAAATCTGTTGTGATATAGAGACTACAAAATATATATTATAGTGATATCAAAACCTAAAATTTTAACCTGAATATACTACCAATTTTATAAACATGCTACCACCATATTTCATAATTATATAATAACATAATAATTACAATAGTGATCCACATGGAGTTCCTAATATGTGCCCAGAATTACTCTATGTGCTTCATTTAATACCCAAATCTTTTACATAAGATTGGGTATCATCTCATTTTATAGATGTTTATTATTATTAAATTAATTGTTAAAAAAAGGTAAATGTATTGTTTGACCATTATCTATTTATGAATACTCTATTTTTTCAAAATAAATTTTGTAAAATAGTTTACAAATTTATTCTCAAGTTTATCTGATTAAAATCAGATATCACTGCAATTATCACTGCAATTGCCTAAATTAAGTAAATACTGAAATTAATTAATTGCCTGAAGTTCAAATGCAAAACTAGATTGAGGAAATTTCCCTGAAGAAATATTTTAAAAATAAAAGAAGCATAAAAGAAAAAAAAAGTAAATAAAAGATGTGTTAAGAGATATAAAATATAGAATTAGCAGCATTAATACATGAATATTAAAATAGAAAAATTAAATGGGGATGCTAAGCCATTTTATAAAATGGGATATATATTTTTAAAAACTAAAGCTCTATAAAGGAATCATTTCTTGGCTTACCAAACAAATAAAATTAAGAAAATCTCATACCTCAAAATACCTCAAAAAATTATAGTGCATGCACAAACTATGGAAAGAGCCTAGATATCCATCAACAGATGAATGGGTAAAGAAAATGTGGTGTGTATATATATATATATATATATATATATATATATATATATATGGTATATATAGTGGAATATTATGCAGCCATCAAAAATGAAATCTTGCTATTTGCAACAATGTGGATGGAATTAGAGGGTATTATGCTAAGCTAAATAAGTCAGAGAAAGACAATTATCATATGATCTCACTGATATGAGGAATTTGAGAAACAAGACAGAGATCATAGGGGAGGGAAGGGAAAAATGAAACAAGACAAAACCAGAGAGGGCGACAAACCATATGAGACTCAATCTCAGAAAACAAACTGAGGGTTGCTGGAGTGGAGGGGGGTGGGAGGGTTGGGATGCCTGGGTGATGGACATTGGAGAGGGTATGTGCTATGGTGAGCCTGTGAATTGCATAAGACTGATGTAACACAGACCTGTATCCCTGAAACAAATAATACATTATATGTTTATTTAAGGAAAAGAGTAAATTAAAGATAAATTGTAGTGCATGCAAAAATACCAATACAAAATTATGAGTTTCCAGAAATGAAGAACAGACCACTATTAAGAAATAAGTTGATATTAAACTTCTCAATTGCAATTTTAGATGAAACACAGTAAGTTGTTCTTTTTAAAATATTAACCAATAAGAACATTTAAATTAGATACAAACATAATAGCATTCAAATCAACAAAGATCTCAAAAACACAAGACCTTAGGACATGTACCAAAGACCCACTTGAAAAAAATTATTTTGTATGTACAGCCTAAATACAAAAAAAAAAAATCCAGAAAACTCTGTAGGAAATATATAAAGCAAATGGTCAAATACTTTCATAAATTTGTCTTAACAAAAAAAAAATCCTTATACCAAATTTTTAAAACTGAATAAAATTGGAGAAAGCGTAACTATAATCTGAGAACTAAAATTCTATACAATATCAACATGATGAGGTTGGGTTGGTAGAATATATATGGTCTAGGTATTATAAGAGAAGTAAGGGGTTTTATAATCATACAGAGATGTATATATGTATGTATATATTTACTACCATTAGTTGTGTGACCTTTGGTGGGATGAGTGGGGATTCTATAGGAAGCAGTGTTGAAACTTCTCTAGCTGATACTTTTATCCCACAGTTTCTTTGAGGTATGAAGACAGGTGTTCTACTTTTTCAATGAGGCCAAATATTCAAGGTTTTTTAAATCTCATGTTTACATCTGGACAACTAATATTTTTTATTAACATTGAGTAGACTAAATGAAATAGTCTTAGGCTAGATCCAATGGTTTTAAGGGTCTACTCTATTACGACATTGCTACTCAGCTCTGACCAATACGTTGAACAAGGAGAATTTGATTACCATAGTTAGTCATAAAACAATATTGTTACTGCTTTTCTACACTGACTCAAATGCATTTGGTAGACAAGTACTTGAATGATATCTGACAACTGTGTCTTTACTTTTCTTGTTATTTTCTGATAATAAAAGCACTAGTTGCATTAGTCACTAGAAAAGTACAGTCCTGCAAAAATAGTCAACACTATATATTTTATGTAATGTTGAAGATTTCTCTCTCCCCTCATTTTGGCCTGCTTATTTAAACTTCTTCGAAAATATTCATAGAATGTTTGCAAAATTTGTCACAATATTTTCCCTCCTTGTGTCCATAGGCCTGCCAGACCCTAGAAATCATCCACGTGAATTTCTTTGGGCATTAGGACAGTAGGTTATACACACAGAGACTCAAAAGTATTTATCCACTGGGTTTTGTCCCCTCTTGATGCTTTGGGAACACTGTGACATTCTATGGGAATGTTTCAGGAACAATCTACTAGATTATGAGATGTGTAGTCAAGTCATCCCATTTGTCCTGATTGACTGCAAGCCAACTACCAATCAACCTGGCCATCCTAAATCATCCAGTCTGAGCAGAGTTGCCAGCTGGATTCTAATATCAGTCATTAGCTACACAAGAATTATCAGGCTCACATTTTAAGTCATGATAAATAAATACTTACTGTTTTAATTTGCTAGGTTTTAAAGAGGTTTTTACACATCAAGAGATTACTGATATACTCCCAATTAAGCCTGGTCATTTGAAAATATATGCATAAAAACTCTTACTTTGGGAGATGTTGATAGCTTACCCTTTCCTTCCTGATTGCTTTAGTGGGTTCTCTGGATTCCTCCTACTGCAACTCTTATGATGGGAGACAGTGTTTCTCCTTTAATTCATTGTTTAATACTTCTAATTCTTTTGTCATCTTAATTCTTCTGCATCTGAAAGTTCTTATCTACCTTCATTCTGCTGAGTTGTTTTGCATCTCTCATAGGCTTCTTGGCCATAATCTTCTAAAATGACTTTTTACTACTAGTCCAACTGTGGATTTCAGAACTAGTCCCTGGAAATCATGCACCTTTGACCAAGTGCAACATGAAGTCATAATTATTTTCCAAACATGACCAAAGTCAAGCAGATTCAAGCCACATTAGCCCACTTTGGAGGCTCTTTTTACAATTGATAGTTTAAAACCAATTCAATGTCTACTAAAATTAAAGGGGAAAAATATGGCCTCCCCAAATAATTTCTTTAAAGTCTCTCTTAGATCAAGACAAGAGGAAAGAACTATGTCATTCAAGATGATGGACTGGAACACAGAGAAAATTCTGCAAAAAAATCCTACCTCAATTTTTACCACTTACCTTTCTATTTGAATGGTGTTATGCCCCTGACATGAGGCTGTTATCAATCCAGATTTTAAACATGTTCTTTTCTCACAATTCTTAGAAAATCTATCCCCTCAATTTTCATTTATTATCATGGGTTCTCAATTTGAGAAAGAGCCAGTTTTTAAAATTCTGTTACATCCTGAAAGATTTTCCCATTAATTGACAAAATTATATTTGGCCTAAATATGTGTACCAATCATCTACTTCAAATGCAACTACTATATTGAAAAAATAAAGCAATAGATGTATAATTTTCAGAGTCTGATGCACAGTTTACACATATCATTTTCAACGTTCCCATGTCTTGTTATAAACTTTTGGACTAAACTTTTGAAAACTACTAATGAATTTATTAATTAATGAATATCAGCTGATGTGTGAAATTACAAATTATAAACACAAATCAAGTACACTTATAAGTTTTTTGTTTGTTTTTGCAGTCACCTGCAATCTCTCTGAAAATGCATTTACCCTCTTAGAGAGAATGTTTTCAGGGAGAAAGGGCCTGGCATCAAGACCAGGAAGGCCTACCTGAGTTGTCTTATGGGCTTCCTTATTAAAATTAAAGATAACATAAATTATGTTACGCAATTTTCCTTCATCCCTGTTACTAAGATACAGAATATGGCTTATGAAGCTGGTTGATTCACATAACTTCCCAGCTTAAACTTAGTAGCGGGTTTCTCTTAGTTGCACAAAAATCCCTATTGCAAGACTTCTCTACTATACAGTCCCCCCAGAGTGGATCCTATCTAAGTCCTTACTATGGGGCCCCCAGGATAAGCTGTATCTGTGATTCGAAGTTAATAGGCTTTTGACTACCAACATCTGGGAGTTAACAAAGCCCATACCTGTCCTGAGAATTCCATATCAAAGCCATAATCTTAGCCTCATCATCATGCTACAGCAAACTTACAACAGCTGCATGTGAGAATAAGCCATAAAACTCCCATCAGGATTAAACAACTCATTGAGTTCTTTGCCATTATACCACCAATCTCCATATTTTAGAAAGTACCCATCACAGAAGGTGTTCAGCACAAGGCGCTTTCTTAAACCACTATTTAGAAGCTGTACTCCAAAAACATTATGGTTTCACTTCGAAATACTTGAAAAACATGGTTTACAACTATGTTGATAAAGTAATGACTATGAAAGTTAGGATTTTAAGTAAATTGAATTGGGAACAATATGAATAAATTTTATTTTGTGAGCTCTTTGATTCAGAGTCAGGTGTAAGTGTGATCTTATTTAGCAGGTGGTTACAGCTGTTAGTGTGGAAATAGATTTCTGGCTAAATGGATAGGTTTCTTATTTATAAATTTGTTTAATTCATTCATTTTAGAGTGCCCAGGTGTTCCAGCAATTCATGGCAAAATATATTTTAGAAGGATAAATACATGAAATCTAACACAACAAGCTGCATACATAAGAAATGATTAAATTTAAACCAGGACAAGTGCTATAGCAGATAAATCAATGCAGGTACGGCACTTAATTTCTGAGACAAATGGTCGTGGTCAACAGAGTCAAAAAGTGCAGAAAGCAACCATAGTAACAACAGGGTACAATTCCCCTGCCATAGAACCACATAAGCATGGGCAGTCAAAAGAAAGGGCTTTAAAGAACTGCTGCCTAGAATGAAATTGGGCAGTTGAATTTTTAGATCATGAGATTTTGATTGCAACCTCATTTGAATTTTGACTTGTAAAATTGTTAGTGCACAATGTGCAATAAGAATGAATATCTTATACACACCTAGGAAAAAGCTTGGACTAAAACAAATCTATTAAATAATGATAAGTTAATGATAAACAGCTGAGTAATCTAGAATAAAAGTGATATTAAATTCTTCTTTACAAAGTAAAAATTTTTTTTTAAATGATGCAGTACTTATTTATTTATTCGACAGAGAGAGAGAGAGAACAAGCAGGGGAGTGGCAGGCAGCAGGAGAAGCAGGCTCCCAGCAGAGCAAGGAGCCTGATGTGGGACTCAATCCCAGGACTCTGGGATCATGACCTGAGCCAAAGGCAGATGCTTAAATGACTGAGCCACCCAGGTACCCTATACTGCATCATTTTTAGTAACATACATAGAAAGCTTATATTTCAGATTCTTTTTTTTTTTTTAAGATTTTATTTATTTATCTGTCAGAGACACAGAGAGAGCACAAGCAGGGTGAGTGCAGGCAGAGGGAGAAGCAGGCTCCCCAGACAGGGAGCCTGATGCGGAACTCAATCCCGGGGCCCAGGTCATGACCTGAGCTGAAGGCAGACGCTTAACCGACCGAACCACCCAGGCGTCCCTATATTTCAGAATCTTAAAGAATTTTGAAATTTCATAGAATTTCTGTTCCCTGAAGATATTCAGTAATAAATACTTGATTTAAAAATACATATTACTTTTTAAATACTTCATGTGGTAAATTACTATGCTTGTTAAAACTGTGGCTATGGAGATTGATACATCTTTAAGCCTAAATCTGATTTTTCAATCACAATGGATAATTATTTTTAGAATTATTTTCATTGGTATTTCATGTACGCAAATATTTTTTTATGTTCAGTTAGCCAGCATATAGTACATCTTTAGTTTTTGATGTAGTGTTCAACAATTCATTAGTTGCATATAACACCCAGTGCTCATCACAGCAGGTGCCCTCCTTAAGCAAATATTTTATCCAGTGAAGAGT
This sequence comes from Ailurus styani, assembly GCA_002007465.1. Taxonomy (NCBI): domain Eukaryota; kingdom Metazoa; phylum Chordata; class Mammalia; order Carnivora; family Ailuridae; genus Ailurus; species Ailurus styani. The sequence goes on from LNAC01000927.1 coordinate 195,288, forward strand.
TAATAGAGGAATCCTTCATTTTTATGTCTAAGTCTTATTTTTAAAATATAAAATCCTATAGGTGTCACAGTACAGTCTACGTGAACACTAATTAGTTTGCCAAATGAAATTCTGAAAAACCAAAATTTCCATTTCAATATCTCCTCTGGTCCCATTATTTTCATTTAAATTGATGACTAATACCTATCTTATTAACAATATCCACAGTAATACAGGGAATATTTGAGTATCACTATTAATATGGATCATAAGACAGTGAACAAATACTTTACCATCTAAACCTGAATAAGTCTTGAGTGAAAAGGTGGGAGGCATTATGAATAGTGTACTTGGCAAATAAGGATAGCCACCTCAATCACAATTGTTCCTGTATATAACAAATCTGTAAAAATAATAAAACTGGGACAATATTGTCTGAGACAGAAACATAAATAGGGGTACACAAAGAATGAGTAATAACTAAAGAAGTTGTATATATTTGTTTCATAAGATTGTTTTCTTTAGAAAACAGTTATAAGTGGGGTGCCCGGGTGGCTCAGTTTGTTAAGTGTTTGCCTTCAGCTCAAGTTGTAATCCTAGGGTCCTGGGATAAGCCCCAAAATTGCAGTGGGGTCCCTGGAGCCTGCTTCCCCCTCTGCCCCTCCTCCTGTCCCCTGCTCCTGCTTTGTGTGCCTATGTGGCCTCTATCTCTGTCATGTTCTCTCCCTCTCAAGTAAATGGGTAAAAATCTTAAAAAAAAAAAAAAAGGAAAGAAACTATTGTAAGTATTTTTATGTTCTCTGAACTATTAATAAAGTGCTTACTGATAATCAGGGGAAATTTTTGTTATACCAAAAGGAAAAATGTGGGGCACCTGGGTGGCTCAGTGGGTTAAAGCCTCTGCCTTCTGCTCAGGTCATGGTCTCAAGGTCCTAGGATCAAGCCCCGCATCGGGCTCCCTGCTTGGCGAAGAGCCTGCTTGCTCCTCTCTCTCTGCCTGCCTCTCTGCCTACTTGTACAAATAAATAAATAAAATCTTAAAAAAAAAAAAACTAAGAAAAAATGAAACTGGTCAGAAATGGTCAACATTGAATTTGTTTCTTAGGGGAACATTCCATCTCTGCAATAAAACAGACCATATTTTCCAAAAAGATTCAAAACATTTTGTATTAACATTATCAAAACTACATGCTTGGAGAAATTTAAAAAAATATTGAGAATACTCAATCTGTAGCACTATAGATTTGTTTACAGTGTCAGAAACCCTTTTGTATGATTATATTTCAATGTACACTAATCTGAACTTAATAGCACAGCCATTATAACTTGCAAAGATATTTCATAACAAAAAAAAAGAAAGAAAGAAAAAAGAAAAAGCTCCATGGTTCTCAATGTTTAAATTAAACTCTCGTTTCAACTCTGAAATGAAAAGATGTTGGAAGTTATCACTCTCATTTTTATAAGAAAAAATGAAACAAAGTAAAAACCAATGGCTTTTCCTAAACACATCAGAGAGCTGATGTCACAGGTCAAACAACTACCTGGAAATCTGAAGACCCAGGTGAAATCGCTTATCTGGTGCAGAAGGCACGAGTAGGAATATTTAAATGATAAGTTTGGCAAATTGGTGGAGGCTGGGTCATGCCAGCATAAATGGAAAACACCTGGGGCCACAGTCTTAGGGCGGACTTAACACTTTCATAGGTTTTACCCTGAGGAACTACACCAAGTTTCCACAGTAAAGAGCTAAGAAAAATCACCTATGGTTCTGATGGGAGAGGGGGACAGTAATCAGGAAATAGGACCAGAGCACACTTCATATAAAAGTCCCCCTTCCAGGAGTGAAGCCTTCATCAGAGCCTTATTCCGCCTGGGTGAAAGTCAATTCTCCCACTCGTTTCTACTTCCTGTCTCTCTTATTGGTAGGGGAGAAAGGGTAATAAAGTCTTGTCAAGTTCACACACCGTGTCCTCTGGAATTAGACATAAAATTAGAGAAACTGTCCTTTCCTTTCCACTTCACTATCAAACCAGCAGAGCTCTAGCATAACAGTGGATCACAGCTCAAATAAGTTTAAACACATAATTTTTGAGGAAAAGTACTTAGGAAAACCCAAAGTCAACAGAGGAAACAAATGAAAATTACATTCGAGGAATTTGTAGACTTTGGTATATATAACTGCAGCAAACATTAAACACAAATCAAAATCTAGCCAGATTAGTTATAAAACTTTACACAGAGGACAGAGCGCCTGGGTGGCTCAGTTGGTTAAGCAGCTGCCTTTGGCTCAGGTCATGATCCCAGGGTTCTGGGATCAAGCCCCACATCGGGCTCCCTGCTCAACAGGAAGCCTGCTTCTCCCTCACCATCTCCCTGCCACTCTGCCTACTTGTGCTATCTCTCTGTCAAATAAATAAATAAAATCTTAAAAAAAAAAAAAAGCTTTACACAGAGGCCAATTTACCTAAGCTCCTATTACCCAATACATCATGCCCAGCTTTTAATCAAAAACAGTCTGAAGAAGAAAAACAAGCATCAGAAACAGACTCCTGTGACAAAGATGATGAAATTTTTAGACTGGTAATTTAAAATAACCCTGATTAATATGTTAAGGGCTCTAATGGAAAAAGTAGACAACTGCAAAAGCAGATGGGTAATGTAAGGAGATAGATGGAAATCCTAAGCAAAAATTGAAAGGAAATGCTAGAAATATTTTTTAAACAGTAACAGAAACCAAAGAATGCCTTTGGTGGGCTAATCAATTGACAAAACTAATGAGGAAAAATGACTGAATTTGAATATAGGCAGATAGATTCTCAAAAAATGAAATTCAAAGAGTAAAAGAATGGGAGAGAGGGAGACAAGATCTAAGAACTGCAGAGCAAATTCAAAATATATGCCTAACTGGAATACTAGTGGAGAAAACAAACAAAAATATTTGAATTAATAATGTCCCTGAAATTTCTAAAATTAATGACAGAAAACAAAGATCCAGAAAGCTCAGAAAATATCAAGCAAAATAAACACCAAGAAGGCATATCAGGGCATACCATATTCAAATTGCTGAATACCAAAGACAAAGAGGAAATTTTGAAAAAAAAGACCAAAAAAAAGGAGAAAGGAAGAAGGAAGAAAGACCTTACCATAGAAGAATAAGGATGAGAATTATAATGGACTTCTCAGAAATCATACAAACAAGAATAAAATATTTAACATTTTTAAGAAAAAGAACTTTTTGTTTCTTCCTATATTCACTTATTTAAACTTGAATTCTTGGCAAAAACAATTTATTATTTAAGAGATAACAGACATATTAAACTGAAAGTAGACATATAAATACATGAGAGACAAAAAATTATATGTGATTTCCTATTTACTCTTTTTGAAAGCCTTTTCTGATCGATTTCATTAAATTTATGTCTCCTTTTTCTGGTAAGCAGAAGTATATTGGTAGTTTACTCAAGAAAGAAATGTTAATACAGCCTTTGATACAGATGCTTTCAAAAATTCATTGAAGAAAAGTCATCACCAAAAAAAGAAAAAAAAAAAAGGGCCATGTTTCCTTTATTCCTTGGCTAAAAGAGCTATTTGGGATTTTAGCATCCTGTTCTGCCTCCACAGAATTGTTGATTTGAACTTTAGCAGTAAATGGCATTCCAATCTTGTTGCCATAGACATATTAAAGCTTCTGGCAGGTTACTGCTTTGTGTTAGGTTCTGTCACTAGGTAAAATGTTCTTGTCTAGGGAAGAAAATACCTGTCAGAAGCAGATGGGGGCTTAACATGGTGTCAGCATTGTGGAAAAGTCAACATTTGTTCTGTAGTTCACTGCAACACTAACAAAAATGAAAGCCAAGTCTAGCAGAGTGATAGCAAAGGACAAAGTAATGGAGGGGAAATCAGTTCTGGGTTCCTGAAATAAATTAATTCATTTTATAGTCCATTGTGTATGTTTGTTAGGGCTGTATAACAAAATGGCTTAAACAACAGTAATTTATTGATTATCAGTTCTGGAGGCTCAGAGTCTAAGATTAAGGTGTCAGCTGGCTTTGTTCCATCTGAGAGCTGTGAAAGAAGAATCCTTTCTAGGTCTGTTTCCACAGTTTGTAGATAGCCATCTTTTCCTAGGTCTTTATACTGTCTTCCCTCTATATTTTTGTCTAGGTCCAAATTTCCCTTCTTACGACACTGGTCATAATATATGAGGGCCCACCTTAACAAGCCTCACTCTAGATTAATTATCTCTATAAAAACCCTACCCCTGGGGGCACCTGGGTGGCTCAATGGGTTAAGCCTCTGCCTTCGGCTCGGGTTATGATCTCGGGGTCCTGGGATCGAGGCCCGCATCAGGCTTTCTGCTCAGCAGGGAGCCTGCTTCTCCCTCTCCCTCTGCCTGACTCTCTGCCTACTTGTGATCTCTCTCTGTCAAATAAATAAATAAAATCTTTAAAAAAATAAAAATAAAAAACCTACCCCTACAAGGTCACATTTTGTGGTACCAGGTGGTTAAGCTTTCAACATATGAATTTGGTGGGAACACAATTCAACCCATAGCACTTTGAAACACAGATATATTTTACCCAGAGTTTCCTGAAGCTATCGTTTCAATAGGTCACCCTTACCAATATATTCATGTTATGAATGTGATTTAAGTAATTAGCTAAGAAAATTACAGTTAACAATCATCTGTGAAAAAAATATTGGTCAAAATGGTAAACTCACTTTTGTCAATGAGACATTTGGAGGCACTTGTAAATTTGGATTTAAAGGTGAATCTTGTGGGTTGGCCTCTTTATATTTTGCCTTAAATCTGTAATTCAGATCACTCCCATTGGGATAGTACGTTTTTTTCTGTGGATTGGGTTGTAAGACATACATACAGTTGTTAGGTTTGTTTTAAAACAACCACAAAGGTAATGTAACTCCAGTTGACCTTTGTAAGTCATTAGAATCACTTTGTTTAAAATTATAATAACTCCACTTTTGGCAAGGATGACATAAAAAGGACTGGGTTTTTCCTCCTTCTTGAAACAACTAAGAAAATCAGGTTACTATATGGAAAATGATTCTCAGGACATTGAAACAATGTAGGATGTTTTTTTCCCTTGAGAAACAGATCATGTCAAAAAAAAAAACCTCAACATCATTGCCTATTAGAAAAATAAAAATCAAAACAACAATGAAGTGTCACTTTACTTCCACTACGATAGCATAACCAAAAGGTCAGACAATACCACGTGTTGATAAGGAGGTGGAAAAACATTGAACTATACTGGACTGGTGAGGGAAATGGAAAATGGTACAGCAACTTTGGAAGATAGTTTGCCAGTCTCTCAAATGTCACACAACATGTCACCATATTGCCCAGCAATTTTACTCTTAGGTATCTGCCTAGAAATGAAAACATACACATGCCCACGTAAAAACTCGTACCAAATGTTCACAGCAGCATTGTTGATAAAACCAAAAAGTAGAGGGTCCAAAATTTCTTCTACTGAAACAAAGGAATTTTTTTTTAAAGATTTCATTTATTTATTTGAGAGAGATAGAGAGGGAGCACAAGTAGGCAGAGAGGCAGGCAGAGGGAGAGGGAGAAGCAGGCTCTCTGCTGAGCAGAGAGCCTGACGAAGGGCTGGATCCCAGGACTCTGAGATCGTGACATGAGCCAAAAGCAGCCACTTAACTGACTGAGCCACCCAGAAGCCCCAAAACAAAGGAAATTTTATATATCCCTATAATATGATGTTATTTGGCAATAAAAGTAAATAAGTCACTACATGTTACAACATGGATGAACCTTGAAAACATTATGTTAAATGAAGCAAACTGACACAAGTGAGGGTCCTTTTTAGAGTGATGAAAATGTTCTAAAATTAGATAGTGCCAATAAGTCTTTGAATATACTAAAAACCATTTATATTCACATAACTCTGAACATACTTAAAACCATTGGACTATATGCTTTAATTGGGCAAATTTTGTGTTATTTGAATTATTTCAGTAAAACTGCTCTAAAAAATAAAATTGAAATAAATAAATGGTGGAGTCAGTAGAAAAAAAATTAAAACAGTAATTATAACAATATTCTATTTGTTGAGGATACAGAATGAATTAGCAAGCAGAGACATCAAAATTATAGAAAAATAAATACACAAAGTAAAGCCTGGAAAGAAAACATAATATCCAAGATCAAATATACACTTGATGGAATTAATAGCCAATTAAACATTACAGATTACTGTATTTGAAAACATAATAATAGAAGCTCTCCAAAATTAAAAAAAAGAAGAAAAATTTCTGGGGAAAAAAGAAGAGAGCATCAGTGAACTCTGAGATAACTTCAAGCATCTAAAAATATGTATGTTAGAGTTACTGAATTAAAGTGGTGACAAAACCATCTCACTAAAGACCATTTTCCAAACTTTGTTAAAAAAATACATATATACACAAACATAATAAGTTCAACAGTCTCAAACACAAGAAACAAAACTATACCAGGCACATCACAAATAAATCACTTAAAACCACTGATAAAGAGGAAATCCTCACATACCTATTAGAATAGCTAAAATAAAACATAGGGACAACATTAAATGCTGACAAGGATGTGGATGAACTGGATCTCTCTTGATAATACTCAAAGATAGTTTGGCAGTATTTTAAAAAGTTAAAACATATATATATCATATGACCTAGTAATTGCAACCCTGGATATCCCAGAGAAATGAAACTTTGCATCCACACAAAACTTTCCACACAATTGTTCATAGCAGCTTTATATGCAATTTCCTAAAACTGGCAACAACAAAATGTCCCTCATTAGAGGAAGGGTTAAACCAACTGTTGGACATCCATACCATAGAACACTATTCAGCAACAGACAGCTCTGAACTATTGATAAACACAACAACTTAGGTGAATCTCAAGGGCAGCATGATGAGTAAAAAAGACAACCTCAAAAGATTACATACTGTAGGATTCCATTCGTATAATATTCTTAAAATGACAAACTTATAGAGATGGAGAGCAGAGTGGTGGTTGGCAAAGGCTAAAAATGGTGGGAATCGGGGATGAGTATGACAAAAAAGAGTACAAAGGGAGGTGTTTGTGGTGAGATCATGTTGTACCTTGACTATAGTAGTGTTTTCATGAATCTACATATGTGATAGAATGACACAGACCTATATATACACATTGTACCAATGCCAGACTCTGGTTTTAATATTGTACTATAATAAATTGGGAGAAACTAGGTTAAGGGTATGTGGGCTCTCTCCATATAATCTTTACAATTTCTTTTGACTGTATAATTATTTCAAAATTTGAAACAAAACAAAACTAAACTAAACTAAAACTGCTTTCATTTCAGTAAGAACCTGGATGCTGACCCTTTTCCTGGTTCAGGGAGGGGAGGGAAGGGTCACAGAAGTAGATCTGAGCCCAGCCCACAGTGAGGGAGCCAAGTCCCTCCAGCTCCTTCTGGATTAGCTGGCATACAGAAGCATAATGGAGAATAAATTATTGTTTTTTTAAACCACTGAGCTATGAAGTCGTTTGAGTAGCACTAGTGTGACAATAGCTAACTAATGGATGCCTACTTGCCTCACTTCCTCTCTACAACCCCAAGAGGATAGGTGTCGGTCATTGGTGACTGTGGCAGAGACAGTTAATTGTCTTCCAACCCAGTCCTACATATCTATTACCCTAAGAAATTGTCTCTCTGATTTTTATCTGGTTATATAGCTATTTGGATTAAGATTACATTTCTAGCTCCCATCTTGTAATTAGTGTGGCCATGTGACTAAGTTCTGAACAATGGCATGCAAGGGAAAGTATCATGTGACAGTTTCTGGGAACCTTCTCTAAGAAATAGCCACATTCATTTTGCCCCCTTTTTCTTAGCCCCTTTATATCTTCCCAAAAATTAAAGTGCAGAGGTGATGGTTGGAGCTAAAGTAGCCATCTTGGATATGAGATGTAAACTACATTTTGGGAATGGTAGGTAAAACAACAAAATAGAAGGACTTAGGGTTCTTGTTGATCATGGAGATACCGTAATAACTGTGAACTGCTTATATCTGAATTTCCTTATCATGAGAGAGACATAAACTTCTAGCTTATATTTTAGGTTACTCACAGTGGAACTTAATCTTTATTTATACAGTGGCATTTTATTCAGGCTACTCTTTTTCATGAGCTTATCCTGGACAAACCACCATACTAAACATTACATGCCCTCTATCCATTAAATAAGTATTTATTAAGCACTTATTGTACATCAGTCAATATGACAATATTGGGGAAATAGTAAGGAGCAATTGACATGACCTTTGCCCTCAAGGGCTTTAAAAAAGAGAGAGAGAGAAATCTTAAAAGCAGCTAGAGCAAAAGGACACAATCCATACAGAAAAGCAAAAATAAGGATGACAGAAGATTTCCTATAGAAAAAAAATGCAAGCTGGAAGAGAGTGAAGAAATATCTTAAAAATACTGGAGGGGGATGGGTTATCCCTTTCAGTCAATAATTCTTTAGCCAGCAAAAAATAGCTTTCAGAAATAAAGGCTTTTACAGATACACAAAATGCCAAATGTGCCAGATGAACTAGTAGCCTGCATAAATGCACTACAAGAATGCTTGAATTGTTAAAGACAGTTTTTAAAGTATACAGATTATCATACTAGATGGCAACCAGATATATACAATGTAACAGTGTCAAAATTGGTAACCACATGAATAAAGACTTTATTTTTTATATCTCTTCCAACTATAACTCCTTGTTCAAACAAAGATAACAATAATGTATTGTGGATTTCATAGAAATCAAATATACGGCAATAGCATAAAGTCCATAAGGGGAGAAGTGGAAGGTACTGTTGCAATAATGTCATTACATTGTATGTGAGACAGCACAGTATCAACTGAAGGTGATAATTTTAAAAGATCATGCTATAAACCTCAAGGCGACCTGAAGAGTTGTATCCACCCTAAAGACATACATCTAATAAACAAAGAAGTAAAATGGAATCATAATATATTAACCCAAAAGAAGGCATAATGAGGAAAAAAATAGATGGTAGAAATAAATAGCAAGACGGTAGATTTAAACTTTAATATGTCGATAATAATATTAATATAAACGGTTACTCCTCAATTAAAACAAACACAATATTGTTGGGAATTGAAAGCAAGACCCAACTGTATGCTACCTACAAACACTCTATTTTAAGTATAATGACACAGTTTGAAAGAAATACCATTCTGAGAAAGATATAATTAATAAAAATAAAATTGGGAAACTTCTAGATTCAGTTCAGAGTTATGGGGAGGCCTATAACTATCCCTCCTACCTTTATAACAAGGCAAAGACTGTACACAATTCAACTTAACAACCCTTGGGAACCCACAAACAAACAACATGAAATCTGGATAAACGCTGGCACCTGAACATATCAGTACCTCAGCATTTGCTTACCTGGGACCGATGTCACGTAGCACAACATAACTGATAAAAAGGTACAGCTATAGCATTTTATTTCTTTTAAAGATTTTATTTATTTATTTCACAGAGGGAGAGAGATCACAAGGAGGCAGAGAGGCAGGCAGAGAGAGAGAGGAGGAAGCAGGCTCCCCGCCGAGCAGGGAGCCCGATGCAGGCCTCAATCCCAGGACCCTGAAATCATGACCTGAGCCGAAGGCAGAGGCTTTAACCCACTGAGCCACCCAGGCGCCCCGTAGCATTTTAAAGAATATCTAAGAGTCAAGTGGGGTCGAATAAGCGTGCAAAACCCCTGGAAGTAACAAAGACAGGGTTGTGGGTTCATACCTCTTGCAGACTTTTCCTCCAGGAACCCTACCAGGGTCTCACCGAGAAGACTGAAGAAAAACCAGAAGTTTTTCCCGTGGAGGGAGGAGGGAGGAACACAGGAGCTCCTGCCCTTAGAACGTTGCAGAGAAGCGTTTCCCCCATCTTCCCTACACCTCACAGACCTTAATCTGTCGGGGAAAAGCAATAAACAGTGTTACCTGGAGCTCTTAGAACATGAGAGAAAACCAAGTGCAGCTGGGGAAAGAACAGAACGCAAAGCAAAACAATCAGTATCAAAACCCCCGCAGGGTCGCTAGAGGAATGTAGGGGAATACATACCAGGCCGCAAGAGGGCACGGGGCGCTCGTGAGGTCTGTGCAAGGGAGCCGCAGGACACAGTTCCCGCCAAGACGGAGCTTAAATCAGAACATCAACCCATGGCTCCACCCTCACCTGTCACTCAGTAACTACAATAATGAAACACAGCTAGAACTGTTAGAGGAAGAGTTTCTCTAGGCCAACAACATAAAATGGAAACCCCCAGCCAAGAAGAGAGCAGAAAATGAGGAAACAAACATCTCTGTGAATAAATAAAATCTTTTTTAAAAAAGTTTATGGTTTTCACTATTACATGAAGTGAATATTCTAATAATCGTAAGTGGAGACAAAGAAAAATCTTTTCCTTCTACCCTTTTAAATTCCCAGCTGGAGCTCTGTAATAAAAGACAGATTACCAAGAGAAAAATATATAAATTTATTTAATATGTCACAAGAGAGCCTTCATAAGGAAATGAAAACCCAATGGAGCTATTAAGCCTCAGCATTTGAATGCTAGATTTGATGATGGGTGGAAAGTCATAGAAAAATAGAATAGGACAAAAGGATATGAGTTAAGGGTGATAAACTGAGGGAAGCTTAACAAAATCTGTTAATCTGAACTCCTCTCTCAGCATCCCTTAGTCTTTAGAAATAAGGATACTCCTTTCCTCTGGGTAGAGGGTGGGCCACAAGCACCAGAAGGGCCTTATGACCTACTTCAGGGACATGGGGTCTTATGACCTACTTCAGGGAATGGGGGTCTTATGACCTACTTCAGGGACATGGGGTCTTAATGACCTACTTCAGGGAATGGGGGTCTTATGACCTACTTCAGGGACATGGGGTCTTATGACCTACATGGAGAGACAAGGAGCATCAGTGTCCTTCCCACATCTGCCATTTCTCAGATTCCTTCAGCTGAAACATTCAGTATGCCAAGGTGTCATATTACGAGTAGCATATCCTGAACCCTGTCTTTCAGAAATAAGACTTAATTGTGTCTAAAGGAACCAGAGTACATTTTCTTGTCTGAGAGAGTGAGCAGAAAAGTCATAGATCTTGCCCCAGATATCATCAAGGGACAGGGAGGAACTAGCCAAACATAACAGGTTTAAAAGGACAATTGTGGGAGGAATAAAGTCACTTTATCATTACGTTCTATTGTGGTTTTTTTTTCAACCTAGCAGTTCCACACAGATTTTCTTGGCAAGGTTAAAGACACAGTTTAGATTAAATGTTATATAGTTATAGTGTCTCCAATCCATGCAGGGGTATGATTTTTCACCAGTGGAATGAATTATTTTGTAGTGATTAAAAAAAGAGATATTAAAGCCAAATTGCCTAGTGTATTATGCTGGCTCTACATTCATTGGCTGTGGAACAAAATTATTTAGCCTCACAGAACAAGTTTGCTCATCTGTAAAATGGAGATGATATTAGCACATATCACATAGGGTTTGTCAATTTGGAAACTGCCCCATACACGTGGAGGGCTAGGAGAGGCTGAAGGAGGAGGCAGACACCCCAGATTGGCAGGTGGCAGGTGGCATAAGCAAGGGAACTTACGCAAGAGGTTTGTCTTGGGCAGCCCCAGACCAGCAGAGCTCTGCACCTGCCTGCCAGAATCATAGTTTATATAGAGGGTTCAATGAGGCTTAGTCAGTATACTGTCCGAACGGTCTCAACAACACATTGTTCTCTCAAGGCTGCATTCTTGAAATCGGCTCCCGCATGGACACAGTGGGCAGAGTATACATTCCCACGACAGGGGAAGGGTGAGGAGCCTCCCATTGCATGGATCCAACTCTTAGGTCAACCTGAGGTCATGTCCTCTTGATGACCTCCTCCAACAGGGTTATAGTTAGAATTAAGTGAGTTAATGATTAAACCATCTAGGGAAGTGCAATATATATACTTATAATTTTGAGTATTGTTTACACTTATATAAAGGCATTTGATATAATGCTAAGTGAATCTCTTTTACCTTTATAGTATTTATTAAATTCACTGCTAATGCCAAAGGTATAACTTATCAGGTCAAACTATTTTAGTAAACTTTTAAAAAGTATAAATGGAACAAAAAGAAAAATAACTTTCTTAAAATTATAAGAAATTTATGCTTTTTCTTCAAGGAATTCACAAATCTGTCGCACGTAGTTTCTCATGTCAAATGATTTTCCAGCTTTAGCATTAGATTTTAGTTTTAGGTACACTGTTTTAAGTACATACACACAGTACTGGCATATATTTCCTAGTGTTTAAAATATTCATTTACCTTTTCTATGTTATATTATCATTGACTTGATATGCAGTGTATATATACATCTATATAGATTTTAATTTGGTAGGTATAGCATTATTGTTCTGTAGACTGGTTAAAAAGAGTATACCTTAAATTAGACATTCTCGAGTAATCTACCCAAAGATATAGAAATTCAGCGCCCATGCAGTGACCCCACAGAAGTTGATACAACAGTTGATACAACATATCTCATCACCATTTCTTTGACCCAAACCTCAGATTCTCCAGTAAAGACTATGAAATTGTCTGTGATACCTTCCATACAAGTCAGGGTCTTGCCTAGGCTGAGAAGCTTAGTTTTGTAAAACATTATTGATTCCTATAATCCCCCTCCCTTCAGAACTTACAGTACTATTCAAAGACTTATATAGATAATTTCTTCCACCTACTTCTGTTGAAGAGAATATTTGTAAACCTTGGACTCTCCACTTGTTGGCTTTAACTCAGGGCCTTTTTATGAATGGGGAAGAAAGCAGAGTTTGTGCCCACTGTGTTTTCTGTAATTAGTGACTCTCCATCTTTATTTCGGACTTCCTGGAAAGGTCCCCTCTTTGCAACATTCTAGAGTTTAGATGAAACTGAACAACAATGGAGCAAACACTGGTTCAAACAAACATCAGGAGCCTCTGTGCTTTCCCTCCCAGTAGTTGCAAACATCTCAGGTTCCTCTCTGGATCCATTTCTCCTCCTTGACCCATATTAGGTAGTGTGGGAGGAGGTAACTACGCTGCTGACACATACAGGCCAAGTCTTGATGTTCGTTTTCATTTCTGTGGTTTTGCTTCATTATTTCATGTTGTTTTGGTTGCTGTTATTATTTTAGCCTAGTACATCGTTGTGGGTCCTACACACTTTAATTTTCATGGCTAGGGAAGCCAATGATACAACTAAATCTGTTCCAGCAAAGAGAATTTTTAAATACATGTCATTGTGTATGTCCCTCCTGGGGACCGGGGTGGAGGGGGGTCTATCTTAACAAACCCAAGTACAGTCATACTTCACTTTTTGAAAGTTCATGTTATGACACATCACTTTTACAAAAGACCTTAATAGTATCTGTTTTCACTAACCAAAAGAGATCTGTAGAGAAGTTTCACTTGTGGGGAAAAAAAAAGAAGGTGAAAACCAAAAATAGTGTTGAGGGTTTGTCTGCAGTGAGCAATTACAGAGGTAGTGCATACCCTGAACAGTGAGATTGGAGCTGCCAAGTCCTTCCCCTGGAACTCAGCATCAAGCTGCCAGATCGTTGAACTGCGTCTGTGAACATATGTGCTTTATCATGATTTAATTGTGACTCTGTTAGCAAGGTGTGTCCCGAGGTATCAGAAAAACCTATGAGATGTTATTTTGGGGGGATCTAGGAATGCTAAGAAGTATTAATGTAAATTACTGAAAACTGCTTCTTTACAGCATTTTGGCTCATGAAAGTTTTCATAGAAACACTCTACTTTCATAGAGTGAGGGGAACCTGTATTTTCAAAAGGTGAAATAAAGACTGCTTTAACTAGAATGGTATTTTTCATTACATTTCTAAATTTAAGAAAACATTATTGTGATATAAAGGTAAAAGAAGGATTTGGGTCTCCTGATATAGCCATTCAGCCATTTACTTAATCACTCTGAGTTTTAGTCCCCCGTTCTACAAAATAGAAACAAAGTAGTAGCTATTGTTAAGTGCTCTGGCTTTTCAATTCAAATTTCACTTCTCAATTCAATGCAAAACATAACAATAAAGACTTTTTAAATGGACTTAAATAGATGTGCTCAATGTATTTAAGAATTGAGCCAAATTTGGGCAGGGTAATTGACACTTAAGGGAATTCAATTGAAGTTCAAATAGTTTGATGAGTTAAAAAGGTAGATATAATTGTGACTGGTATTTCAATTAGGTAAAACAATATTTCAACCACTGAATCATTTAGTACTGTTTTAAGAAAAGACAAGACTACCACTGAGATGCAACCTAGATTATTCACTGAATTCTCCATCTCGACAACAAAGGGGCTTCTGCTAAAACACAGTGTTCAGGAAAGAATCAATGGAATTTGGAACTTTCCCACATCACTAATATATAAGTTAAACAGATAGACTATAAGAAAAACTTAATAGACACATTAGCCTTTATTCTGGCAATAGATATTAAGTTTGCAGGATGTTGCACCAGGGAAAGTTCAATCCATTTTCAAGGAGAAGTAACAAATCATGATTTGGCTAATCCTGATACAGATGCCTGAAAGAACTTTCTGGCTGGGATGATGGAGAGATGTGAGACTTGAGTTCCTAGTAAGATTGCAGATTCTCATTCCTTAAAGATAAAAATAAGATGTCTACCTTCTTGGGATTACTTTAGTGCAGATCAAAGATTAAGGCAGGGAAATGAATGAAGTCGGCGTTAAAGTTTCATTCCAGGTCTGTAACTCAATGAATTTCTTGAATTCACCATTTTCACCTTGTCACAGATTCAGCAAAGCAGCAAAATTACCAGGCAACCCAATTTCTTAGGGTTGTTGCAATGTCACAGATAATTAAATAGAAACTGGGGTTTTGTCCTGGTTTCAATAAATTGGCCAGCTGGACCACCAGCAACATCTCCCTATGTAGTTACAGAGATCTAGCAGTGTGTTAATAAAAGCCTCAGGGAGGTCCCACAAACTATTGGCCATTGTCTACAGGAGATATAGCTCTGGGCAACTTCAGAATGTATATCTAGTTCTCCTGTTCCAGTAAAAAGAGGGGCATATGTGTACACGGTGTATGCCCATGTTTATGTGCATGTGTGTTAAGTGACCTATGAAATATTGAAAATTAATGAGACATTATAGAAAAGTGACTAACTTCCCTCTCCCCCTACCATATATACCTCTGCTAATCCAACAACTCACCAGCTGTTAATACTTAATACTCAAAGGAAGAATGCATTTGCAATTTAATTAAAGCACAAGGTGGTAGGTTCTATTTAGAAATTTCATGGTAAAGACAATTTTCTGTCCCCACACCATTTTTTTTAAACCAACCTGTCTAATACCTGACATTTCTCATATATGACTTGCTAGTGCTATTAACACTGAAATTAGTGTAATAGTAATAATGAGAGGTTTAAAAATGATAAAAATAAAATAGCAATTTATGTATAATTAAATTCAATTATATAATTAAAAATAATATAAATAATATCATTCAACACTTTTGAAGAACTCAATTAGCTTAATGTTGACTATGGAGGAAGACTAGATGGGGGGATAAAATCCGTGCATTCTTTACTTTTTGATCATGAACTAAGTAATGATTAGATTACTGCTCATTTTTCCAACAATTTAAATCCATAATACTAATAATTTTAATTGCTGCAAAAAGTTAAATATTGTTACATTTCCAAAATTTCTGAAAACAACAATAGTAATAATAAAATATTATGTCCTAATAATGTCATTTCTTCTCAGCTTGTTAAAGATAAAAGAGCTCTAATTATAAGGACCTCTCTCCAGGGAATCAATCCATGACTATAAATTTTAATGGCAATTTTCCCACTTATCAGAACAATTTGGAAATTGCACACATCCATTTTTAGGTCTTTTATTTTTCAATCTAGACATCACAACCCTTAAATATTTTAATAAATGTTAAATTGATATTTCACTAACTTTCAAACTAAAGTTTTGAAATCTTTCCATTACCCAAATTAATTTTGTGTGGATCTCCATTTCTTATCTGTATGTTTTCTTATCTGTATATGTTATAAATATTACCCCACAAAAAAGTACATATTCTAACAAAAAGCCTCACCATAAATAGTCCCTGTATTTGTAGCACTTCTGTCTGTAAGCATTCTTTTTAACTAAGAAATTTCTAAATCAAGCATACTCTTGTAACATAATGTAGAAACTTATGAGACACTATTTTACTGGTATGTAACCCTAGATGATAGACAAATTGTTCTCAGTAATTGATCAATCAATAGACATATATATATATCATATCTTATATATATGATATATATCATATCTTATATGAATATATATAAGAACACATATATATGTCACAAATACATATATACACACACATACATATATGTATATATACATATACAAGAAGACAGGCGACTTAATATAGAGAGAGATCAGTAAGAATTAGTAGTGCAATGCTAATGGCTATCGTGGTAGGATTATACATCAAATTCTATTTTGTTTTATATATTTTTAATTTTTAAAATTTTCTAAAATAAGTATGTATTACTTTTATAATCATAAACATAAACATTACGTTTTAAGAAGAAAAATAGTTTCATGAGTATTTAATCTCTGAACATTCAACTGATAGCTTTGAATACAAAATATATTTCAGGGCTCCTGGGTGGCTCAGTGGGTTAAAGCCTCTGCCTTTGGCTCAGGTCATCATCTCAGGGTCCTGGAATTGAGGCCCCCATCGGGCTCTCTGCTCAGCAGGGAGCCTACTTCCTCCTCTCTCTCTGCCTGCCTCTCTGCCTTCTTGTGATCTCTCTCTCTCTCTCTCTCTCTCTCTCTGTCAAATAAAAAATCTTTAAAAAATATATTTTTCATATCCACAATATTCCTGGTAAAAATGAAATTACTGTTGTTAATTCTTACTAGTTTCTTATGCTTTAGAGACTTAGAAATGGAATGCTATATATAAATCTAGCCTTTACTTTATAATTTAAAAGCCTCCATATAAAATTTTTTAAATTTATTATTTGATAAATTTGATGCTGCATTTTGTAAATTTAAGCTACACACCATGTTACTTTGATACATTGTTAGTGATATGATTGCCAATGAAGCAATATTTAGCACACTATATCATAGTACAATGTTATAGTCTATATTCATTTTACTGTACATTAGATATCTATGGCTTATATACAACTTGTTACAAGTTTATACCCTTCATACCATCAGTCTTATCTCCCCATCGCCCATCCTCTAGTAATCAGTATTTTATTTTCTGGGTTTTTTTTGCAAGCTTAACCTTTTTAGATCCCCATTTAAGTGATTTCATACAGTACTTGTCTTTGTCTCATTTATGCTGCTTAGCATAATGTGCTCAGGGTGCATACATGTGGTCACAAAGAGCAAGATAGCCTCCTTTCTCGTGGTTGAATGATATCCTACTGTGTATATATAACACATCTTTTTACCCATTCATCCATCGATGGGCACTTGGGTTGTTTCCATATCTTAGCTATTATGAATAATGTTGAAATAAATATGAGAGTTTATATGACTTGTCAAAAAATTTTTTGCGATGTACCAGGGAAGTAAAATTGCTAGGTTATAAGGTAAATCTATTTTTAATTTTTTGAGGAAACTTCAAATTGTTTTCGCTAGTGGTTGGGCTAATTTACATTCCCACTAACAGTATATAAGGGTTCCCTTTTCACCACATCTTCGCCAACAATTGTCTCTTGTCTTTTTGATAATAGCCATTCTAAAAATTGTGAGATGATATCTCATTGTCATATTTATTTGCATCTTCCTGAAGATTAATGACACTGAGCATCTTTTCATGTGCCTGTTATCTATTTTGATGTCCTCTTTTGAAAAATGTCTATTTAGTTCTTCTGCCATTCTTAATTATATTTTTTATTATATCACATTAGTTCTTTTATTTTTTTAAATATATTTTTATATATTTATCTTAGAGAGAGAGAGAGTGAGAGTGAGAGAGAGCACAGGGAAGTGTAGAGGGAGAGGGAGAGAATCTTGAGCAGACTCTCCACTGAGCACAGAGTGCAACATGGCACCTGATCCCAGACCCTGAGATCATGACCTGAGACAAAATCAAGAGTGCGATGCTTAACTGACTGAACCACCCACAAGCCCCACATTAGTTCTTTATATACTTTAAATATTAAACCTTTATCTGATATATGGTTTGCAAATATCTCCAATTCTATAAGTTCCATCTCATTTAGTCAATTATTTATTTTAATGTGCAGAAGCTTTTGCATTTGATGTAGTCCCATTTGCTGACTTTTGCTTTCTTGTTGTGCTTTTGAAGTCATGTCCAAAAATTCATGGCTAAGCCCAATATTGATGAGCTTCTTTCCTATGCTTTCTTCTAGGAATTTTAGGGTATCAGGTTTTACACTTAAGTTTTTGATCCATTTTGAGTTAATTTTTGTAAGTAGTATGACATAGGAGTCCAATTTCATTGTTTGGGGTGTTTCTCCCAATTTTCCAACCACAAATGTTGAAGAGACTATCTGTCCTCCACAGGGTTTCTCAGCTCCCTTATCAAATATTAGTTGACTGTATATGCCAAAATTTAATTCTGGGCTCTCTATTCTGTTCCATTGATCTATGTTTCTATTTTTGTGCCACTACCATACTGTTTTTATTACTATGATTTCATAGTATTGTTTAAATCAAGAAATGTGATATCTCTGGCTTTTTGTTGTTGTTGTTGTTGTTTTGTTTTGTTTTCTCCCTCAGGATTACTTTGGCTCTTTGGGGTCTTTCATGGTATCACACAAATTTTAAGATTGTTTCTTTTATTTTTTGTAATTAATGCTTTTGGTATTTTGATGGATTGCACTGAATCTGTGGATGACTTTGAATAGTATGGCTATTTTAACAATACTTATTCTCCATCCACGAACACGAGATATCTTTCCACTTCTTTGTGTCTTCTTTGATTTCTTTCAACAAAATCTTGTAGTTTTCATTGGACAGGTCTTTAATTCCCTTGGTTAAATTTGTTCCCAT
Source organism: Ailurus styani (assembly GCA_002007465.1). NCBI lineage: Eukaryota > Metazoa > Chordata > Mammalia > Carnivora > Ailuridae > Ailurus > Ailurus styani. Next base: position 214,415 of record LNAC01000927.1, read on the forward strand.
GTGTTTTATTGTTTTTGATGCTATTGTGATTGGGATAGTTTTCCGATGCTTCATCCTTAGTGTAGGGAATACTGCTGATTTCTATAAATCAATTTTTAACCTGCTGCTTTACTGAAATCATTGATTAATTCCAACTGCTTTCTGATTGTCTCTGAGATTTCCCATATATAAGATCATATCATCAGTAAATAGTGACAATTTTATTTCTTTCTTCTCAATCTAGAAGCCTTGTATTTCTTTGTCTTGCCTAATTGCTCTAATGGGGACTTCATTAGAGTACTTCATTCAAGTACTATATTGAATAGTAATGGTGAGTATGGGCAATGTTATCTTGTTTCTGTGGTATCCCAGGGATAAGTCACACTTATCATGGTATATAACCATTTCAGTGTGTCCTTAAATTTCATTTTCTAATATTTTGTTTAGAATGTTTGCATCTAGGGTGCCTGGGTGGCTCAGTTGGTTAAACAACTGCCTTTGGCTCAGGTCAGGATCCTGGAGTCCCAGCACTGAGTCCTGCATCGGGCTCTCTGCTCAGCACGGAGTCTGCTTCTCCCTCTGATCTCTCGCCTCTCATGCTCTCTCTCTCTCTCTCTCAAATAAATAAATAAAATCTTAAAAAAAAAAAGAATTTTTACATCTAGGGATGCCTGGGTACCTCAGTCGTTAAGTGTCCGCCTTCAGCTCAGGTCATGATCCTAAAGTCTTGGGATTGGGCTTCCTGCTCAGCGGGAAGCCTGCTTCTCCCTCTCCCACTCCCTCTGGTTGTGTTCCCTCTCTTACGCTCTCTCAGTAAAATACATAAACAAAGTCTAAAAAAAAAAAAAAAAAGATTTTTTGCATCTATATTCATTAGAGATATTGGTCTGTTGCTTTCTTGTGATATCCTTACAGGATTTTGATATGAAGCAATGCTGGCTTCATAGAATGAGTTGAAAAGTGTTCCTTCTTCTTCAAAATTTTGGAAGAGTTTGAGGATGACTGGTATTAATTCTTTAAATGTTTGGTAGTATTTATCAATGAAACTGTCTGACCCTGGACTTCTCTGTGTTGGGAGTTTTTTATTACCAACTCAATCTCTTGATTTGTTATTGGTGTGTTCAGATTCTCTATATTTTTCTGATTTAGTTTTAGTAGGTTGTATGTTACTATAAATGTATCCATTTCTTGTAGGTTATGCAATTTTTTGGCACATAATTGTTCATTGAAGTCTCTTATAATTCTCTGTATTTCTGTAATGTTTCCTTTTTCAGTTCTAATTTTCTTTGATTATTGTCCCACTTTTCTTATTTACTCTAGCTAAAGGTTTATCAATTTTGTTTATCTTTTTAATGAATCAGCTTTTAGTTTTGCTGATTCTTTTTATCTTTTTGTCTATATTTCCTTTGTTTCTGCTCTGATTTTTTTTTTTAAAGATTTTATTTATTTATTTGACACAGAGAGAGAGATCACAAGTAGGCAGAGAGGCAGGCAGAGAGACAAGGAGAGGAGGAAGCAGGCTCCCCGCTGAGCAGAGAGCCCGATGCGGGCCTCGATCCCAGGACGCTGAGATCATGACCTGAGCCGAAAGCAGTGGCTTTAACCCACTGAGCCACCCAGGCGCCCTCTGCTCTGATTTTTATTATTTCCTTCCTTGTGCTTAATTTTGGGCTAGTTCATTCTTTTTTTTTTTTTTTTAGTTTCTTGAATATAAAGTTAGGTTGTTTATCTGAAATCTTTCTGACATTTTAATATACGTATTTATTGCTATAACTTTTTCCCTCAGAACTGCTTTTGCTGCTTCAAAATTTGATATGCTGCTTTCTCATTTTCATTTGTTTCAAGATAATTTTTTGTCTCCCTTTTGACTTCTTTTTTGACCTATTTGTTGTTTAGAGTTTTTGTTTAACTTCCTTGTATTTGAAGATATACTTTCTTCTTGTTGATTTCTAATTTTATGCCATTTTTGTCAGTGAAGATGGTTGGTATGATTTCAGTCTTCTTAAATTTTCAAAGAGTGGTTTTGTGGCCTATCATATGATCTATCCTGGGTAAAGTTCCCTGTATACTTGAGAAGAATGCATACTCTTCTGCTGTTGGGATGTAATGTTGTATATATACCTGTTAAATCCCTTTGTTCTATAATGTGGTTCAATTCTATCATTTCCTTATTGATTTTCTGTCTGAACAAATATATTCATTGCTGATAAGGGGTATTGAAATCCCCTAATATTATTGTATTGTTGTAATGTTGCCTATTTCTCCCTTAAGATCTTTTGGTACTGGCTTAACATGTTTTGGTCAGATATTGGGAGTATATATATTTATGATTGTTATATTTTCTTGATGTATTGACCACTTGTTTTGAAGAAAAGATTCACAGCAGCTGTACTCTCAGTTTCAAGGGAAAAAAAAAAACCACTTTATTGGTATTACAAAAATCTAGTAGAAACAGAAAGAAGAAGGGGGAAATCTATGCATAAATGAGGGCAATAGGAAGCAGTAAAGGAGAATAAGATAGAATTACATCAAACTGGGTCCTTATAGCACCCAGCCTCATTAGCTGGGGAAGCCAACCCTGGTTGGAGACAACCAGGCTGGAGTCAGGATAGAGAGGCCTGGACAGAGCATTCCCCTTTCAGGTGAGACTTCCAGCTGATCATTCCCATAAGGGCCATATTTGTAGGGCAGATGACAGGGTCTGAAATTAAACATTTGTTTGCCTACATGCAGTTTGGGGCAAGCTACATTTTTTTTCATCATGTCTTTACATATTCAAGGCACCAGGGCTAGGTGTGCTTGCCTCCCCTCCCAGATTCCATTCTGGGGAACCAGCCCAGACTGAAACAGGAGGAGATATAAGGCAAGATTGACAGCTCCTGCCATCCAGACCAAAAGGGCCAGTTCTGACCTGGAGGCCAGCTAATGTCAACTAACCAGTCTCCCAAGGTCACTTGCGCGGCACAAGTCTCACAAACAATATTCTTTAGCCTTCCTGCATATGTGGAGATCAGGATGGTCCATTGTGAAAACACCATCTATACAATACACCACTTTATCATTATATGATGACCTTCTTTGTCTCTTGTTACCATTTTTTTTTAAAGATTTTATTTATTTATTTGACACAGAGAGAGAGATTACAAGTAGGCNTTCTCTTGTTACCATTTTTTTTTAAAGATTTTATTTATTTATTTGACACAGAGAGAGAGATTGCAAGTAGGCAGAGAGGCAGGCAGAGAGACAGGGAGAGGAGGAAGCAGGCTTCCTGCTGAGCAGAGAGCCCGATGAGGGCCTCGATCCCAGGACGCTGAGATCATGACCTGAGCCGAAAGCAGAGGCATTAACCCACTGAGCCACTCAGGCGCCCTCTTGTTACCATTTTTGGCTTGAAGTCTATTTTATCTGATATAAGTAGAGCTAACCCACTTTCTTTTGGTTACCATATGCTTGGAGTATCATATTCCATCCCTTTACTTTGACTTTATATCTTACTTTATGACTAAGATGAGTCATCAGCAAGCAGCATATAGTTGGGTCTTGTTTTTTAATCCAACCAGATATTCCCTGCTTTTGATCGGTGAGTTCAATCTATTTACATTTAGGGTGATTATTGGTATGTAAGGACTTACTACTCCCACGTTATCTTTTGTTTTCTAGTTGCTTTGTATCTCCATTGTTTCTTTTTCTTTGTGTTTCTGTTACTATTTTAAGTTGGTGGTTTTCTATGATGATTTCCTCAGTTTTCTCTTTTTTTTTATGATTTTGTGTCTTTATCTCACATATTGTTTTGTGGCTACTTTGAGGTTTGTACAAAACATTTCATACATAAAATAGTCCTTTTTCTGTTGATAGCCGTGTATCTCCATTTGCCTTTACAGGTTCTGTCATTTTTCTCTTCCCTTCTATATTTTTGTCACAAATTATTCCCTTTTATGTTGTAAGTTTGTTGCCAAATTACAATAGCTATAGTTCTTTTTAAATTTTTTAAAAGAGTTATTTATTTACTTTAGAGAGAGAGTGTGTGTGTGCCTCAGTGAGTGGGGGGAGGGTCGGAAGGAGACAGAGAGACAGAGAGGGAGAGAAGAGGACTCCTCCTTGAGCACAAAGCCTGACACAGGACTCAATCTTGTGACCCTGAGATCACAACCTGAGCCTAAATCAGGAGCTGGCCACTTAAACTACTGAGCCACCCAGGCACCTTGTTATATTTATTTTTAATGCCTTTTTCCTTCAACCTTTATGCTATACCTGTGTATTCAACATTTTATTCTAAAATACAGTTATAGTTTTCTAATTCTGGCTGCTTATCACCTTATTCAAAGTTTCATGTACTTTTATCTTTTTCTTTCAGGTAGAGGAACTTCTTTCAACATATCTTGTAATAAAGGCTTAATGGTGATAAATGCCCTCAGCCTTAGTTTTTCTGGGAAAGCTTTTATTTTTCCTTCCTATCTGAAAAAAAATTTTTTTTGCTGGGTAGTATATTCTTGGCTGGCAATTTTTAACCTTTCAATACTTTGAAGGCATCCTTCTACTCTCTCCTGGTCTGTAGATTTCTGCTGAGAATTCTGCTGATAGATTATTTTCTTTTATTTTCCCTGGCTGCATTTATGCTTCTTTCTTTATCATTGACTTTTGACAACTTCATTATAATGTGTCTTGGAGAGTGTCTTCTTGTATTGTGATAGTATGGTGATCGATTAACTTCATGGACTTTTATATCTAGTTCTTTCCCCAGGTTTGGGAAGTTCTCAGCTATTACTTCTTTAAATAACTTCTCTGCCCCTTTCTCTTTCTCTTCTCCTTCTGGGATACCCATTATTCCTATGTAGGTTCTTCTAGTGGAGTGTGATAGCTCTCATAGGGATCCTTCACATTCTTAAATCTTAGTAATCCCTTCTCTTCCATCTCAATAATTTCTAGATTCTTATCATTTAGCTCACTAATTTTCTCTTCTGTCTGATCTGCTCTATTTCCAGCGCTTTCTAATGCATATTTCATCTCACTTATTGAGTTCTTCATCTCCAGAATTTCTGTTTAGGGCCCTTTTTAGGATTTCAACCTCTTTTGTAAAGTACTCCTTTTATTCATTAAGTTTATTCCTGAGTTCATTGAAATGTCTCTCTGAATATTCTTGTAGCTCATTGAATTTCTTTTATAACATCTGTTTGAATTCTGTCAGTTGGATTCCAATCTTCCATGACGTTGACTTTGGTTGCTGTAGAACTGTCTCTATTATTAAGTAATTGAATTGTTTGTAAAGAAGATGAAGTCATGTAACTTTCTTCAGAGGATTAACTGAGATTAGAATATGTAGTTCCCCAGGACCAGATATCAAGAATACCTGGACTATATAGTGACACTTGTCATTCCTTCCTCTCTTTCTCTCATCTGTCTTTTACATTAATAAGCCAATGTTTTGTTTATTCTGCTTTCCAAATATGTGCTCCTTTTATTATCCTTGCCAGGGCTTCCAGCCAGTCCTCCTCCTATTTCTGGTCTAAATAAAAGTGACTGGCTTCTACCTGTTATCCTTGATATTAGCTTCTCTGCCCAACACCCCCCCCCATCTCAAAAGCGTTAATTTCTAAAACAAACATTTAGTCATACTATACCTTACTTGAAAAGGTAACAGGGTACTCCATTATTCATGTCAGAAGCTCCAAAATATTTGTATAGCTCTCAAAACCTATCAAACATTATCTCAAATAAACTTCCAACTTCTCTCAAGTAACAAATTCTGTCCCACCACATTTCCACTTACAATATACCCTATGCTTCTTTCATTAATTCCTTCCCCCAGCCCCCAGATTTGCACTGCACCCTGGCCCTGCTCATGCTTAACCTCTGCCAATATTACCTCCATAATGCCCCCACCTTGTCTAAGTGATGGCTTTAATTCTATCTTACTGGAAAAAATTTCTTCAGTGCCACCATTCTTTTCCCATCCTAAAAGAAGTAATAATTTCTTTAATCTGCATTCCACCATCTTTCATAAAAACTTTCATTATAAATTTAGCACACCTTCTCTCAGTTATCACAATTGACATCTTCTTCATTGTGCTATTAACCCTTTCATGATGATAATTATATTTACTTTGTGTCATATCTAAGATCAAATCTATCATATTCTTCTTATTATGTATACTTTTCTGACAATGCACTCTTTTTCTGTAATTCCACATTGCAAGTACACATACCTTTAAAAAAAAACCTGATTTTCCCTGTAATATATTCTATTTCTTAACCAATATACTCTAACCTCCCATTAGATAGATCACTTCTGAATATCCTTGAATAAATTTCTGCTTAAATAGGGTACAATTAGAATGAAGTTCACTTGGTACTTTTTAAAATTGGAATTTTTTAAAAGACAAGCAGAAATGCAATTTTAAATACTTCTACTGCACATAACATATATACCTAATAGTTCCTTTTTTCTCAAAGTTAGTATCTCCATCCTTCTCTAATAGGCAATGAAAAAAAAAAAAGAAAAAAAATACAAAGTACCTGAGTTTTATAAGTGAGAAATAATGCTTCTGTAGATTTGGGGGGTGCTTTGCAAGTGCCTACTTTTATCTAGGGAATAATTTTAAAAGATAGAAGAACTAAGTGCAATCATTTAGAAATGCTTGGTTTTAGTGTTTAGAAGAACTAAACCTACACGTTTTCTGAAAATGACTTTTTTTTATCAAACATGAACTCATTTTATTTTCTCTTTTCAATACGTCAATAAGATAAAAGCTTATTTTTTTCTCCCCTTTAGAAATGACTATTTTTACTGTGGATAACTGAAAGAAACAGCAGAATCATAGAAATTCAAATTTCCAATGTGGGAAGTCTTTTTATAAGGAATAACATCTGTTTGAGATTTCTTTTTTTGGAAATTAAACATGAAAATGGTAATTATTTTAAAAAATTTCATGGATATTGCTGATGTATATTTTCATGATCTTTGTTTCCATAGTACCATAAAAGGAAAACAAAAATGTGTCCAACCTGCTGTGAATTTACTTGGATAGACTAGATAAGAGGATTTAGAAATAATCTAAAAGAAGGTGGGCAGTAGTGTCAAAAAAAATCAAGTAGTGTGATACAAGAAAAATGTGGGTTCTATTTGTGTAGTCAGTGAAATGTTTTTATTCTTAATAACAAAACACTATCTTTGAGATTAGAAAAACAATTGATTTTTCTTTGTCTTAAAAATACTTAAAAATTTAAAAAAAGAACATTGACATTTAGGTGACTTGTTTTCCATACCAACACCTTGAAAATGAGGTAAAGGGAAAACATTATGACCTCTGGCTCAAAGTTTGCAGGAGGGGGAGTGCCTGGGTGGCTGTCAGTTAAGCATCTGCCTTAGGCTGAGGTCATGATCCCTGGGTGTCAGGATCCAGCCTCCACATCAGGCTCCCTGCTCTGCCTCTTAAGGTTCTCCCTCTGCCCCTTAAGTTTGCAGGAGGAATTCCTGGATGTCTCAAGACCTGGCATCTTTTTCTCTATTATTTTGTGGCTTCCTGGCTGTTAAATAGGTGGAATGTACCCATGACTCAATATATACTTGCAGGCTTGGCACCTACACTGATCCCAAGGAGTCCGCAAATAAAGGGAAGTACATTTTTCTAGCTGCTCTGCCTTGGTGGGATAGTACCAAATTCCAAGGCAAAAACAAAAGAGAAATCTTTGTCCTCAAAAAAATATTTTTTAAGATTTTATTTATTTTTTTATTTATTATTTATTTATTCATTTATGTACTTGAGAAGAGAGAGAGCAAGTGGGGGGAAGAACAGAGGGAGAGGGACAAGCAGACTGTGCTGAGATCACAGCCTGAGTGGAAACCAAGAGTCCTACACTCAACTGACTGAGCCACCCAGGCACCCCATCCTCAAAATTCTTACAGCATGTTAAATAAAGCAGTTACAGTAGCAGCAATAACAATGAAAATGAACATTTATTGAACACTTAAAGTAGAAAATAGGACTAAGTTTTGGGTTTCAAAGTAGTTCAAATCATTCTCTTAGAAATTCCAGTGATACAAAGGTTATTGTACTTATTCTTGACTACATTCCATTTTTCCTCAGAGGCAGGCACCCGTTCTAAGGGAACGAGGCTTCACACTTGAGTGTTGTAGCATCAGGTCAAAGGAACAGCATGCTAAAATGCTGGAACCCAGACAAGGAAAAGAAAGAAAGTGTCTGTTCAAAGAACAGAAAGTACTTCACTAGGACTGAAGGTTTGTAGGCGAAAGGAAAAGGATGACAGAAAAAAGCTAGTGCTAATCAGAAAACAAATCATGAAAAATCTTGCAAGACTTTTTAGACTTTATGCTCAGGAAGAGTTGAAATCTTAAATGAAAAATACAGGCTCATATTTAAGTTGTAGAGAGACCATTTTGGTTGCCATTTAGAAAATGTGAATGGGAGCTAGATTGTTGGAGAGAGATCAATTATCATGTTGTTGCAGTTATCGAAGTGACAGCTAATGATGGTTTGATCTAAGGCAGAGTTTCTCAACCTCAGCACTATTGATATTTTGGCCTGGGTAATTCTTTGCTGTAGGGGCTGTCCTGTGCATTGTAGCATATTTAGCAGCATCCCTGGCTACTACTGATTAGATGTTAGAATCATTCCCACCCCTGTTTTGATAACCAAAAATATCTCCAGTATTTTTGTCAAATGTCCCCTGGGGCAAAAACCTTCTTCCTACACTCCCCCCTCCCCTTTAGAACACTGATCTGAGATAATGGTAAAGGAAATAGATAAAGGAGGGAGGGGAACTGGAGTAATATTTAAAAGATACCATTAACACTAAAGTGACCTGTTGGATAGAGAATAAGATATTTGAGTTAGAACAAGAAAATGTAACCACGGACACCTGGGTGGCTCAGTGGGTTAAAGCCTCTGCCTTCGGCTCAGGTCATGATCTCAGGGTCCTGGGATCGAGGCCTGCATCTGGGCTCTCTGCTCAGCGGGGAGCCTGCTTCCTCCTCTCTCAGCCTGCCTCTCCGTCTACTTGTGATCTCTCTCTCTCTCTCTCTCTCTGTCAAATAAATAAATAAAATCTTAAAAAAAAAGAAATAAAATGTAACCACTACTGCATATTTACCCAAAGAAAATAAAAATACTAATTTGAAAAGATATATGCACCCCTGCTTATTGCAACATTATTTACAATAGCTGAGATGATAGAAACCCAAGTGCCCATCAATAGATGAATGGATAAAGATGTGGTACACACACCACACACCACACACACACACACACACACACACACACACACACACACACAGGAATTTACTCAGTCATATAAAAAGAATGAGATCTTGCCATTCAGAACATGGATGGACCTAGAAGGTATTATGCTAAGTGAAAAAAGTCAGACAGAAAAAGACAAATACATGTAAATACATGTGGTCTCATTTATATGTGGAATCTAAAAAACAAAACCAATAAATAAGTAAAATGCTGAAACAGACTCACAAATACAAATAACAAACTGATAGTTGTCAGAGGGGAAGGAGGTGGGAGAAATGGCAAGTATGGGTGAAAGGAATTGAGGAATATAGGCTTCTAACTGTGGAATGAATTAGTCAAGGGAATAAAAGGTAAAGAATAAGGAATTTGGTCAGTAGTATGGTAATAGCATAGAACAATAACAAATGGTAGCTACACTTGTGGTGAGCACAGTATTACATATAAACTTGCTGAATCACTATGTTGTACACCTGAAACTAATGTAACATTGTGTGTCAACTATACGTCAATATAAATAAATAAAGAAATAAACAAACAAATAAATATAAATAAATAAATTTTAAAAGAATATTTGACTGTCCACTGGGAATAAATGAGTTTTTAAATAAGGAAGTGCTGGGGCGCCTGGTTGGCTCATCAGGTTAATGCCTCTGCCGTCGGCTCAGGTCGTGATCTCAGGGTCCTGGGATCAAGCCCTGCATCGGGCTCTCTGCTCAGCGGGAAGCCTGCTTCCCCCTCTTTCTCTGCCTGCCTCTCTGCCTACTTGTGATCTCTCTCTCTGCCAAATAAATAAATAAAATCTTAAAAAAAACTAAAAGTTTAAAAAAAATAGGGAAGTGGTGATACCAGATTTACATACTTGAAAAACAAATGTGTGTGTATGTGTGTGTGTGTGTATATATATATATATATATATATATATATACTGCATATGTATATATATATACACATACATACATACAAGCACATATACATGGGTTATGATGTTATTACAAAATTTCAGTGTGAACTGAAGAGCGTCTCAACTAATGACATGATAATTGAAATAAAAGGAAACCCAATGGGAAATTTTTGATGATCTACTGGGGAAATGAGTTAAACTTATATCCTGAGGCACTCCAGTCTTTCTGTTTTGGACTTCTAGATGTATTATATCAACATTAACTATTTTAGAAAAATAAGCAGCAGATTTGGAGAGCTACAAAACAGAAAGCACATTAATATTAGCTACCCATAAAAAAAAAATATTAGCTACCCATCACTAACAACGTTCAGAAAGAATCTTTTGGGGGTGTCTATGATTTTAGGAACATAAAACAGAAAATAAAAGGACAAAAATACTTTGAAATATTTTTATAAAAAAATGTGTTTCATTTTTTATATTATGGCACAATGCCTTTATTTGTCCAGGAAGGTTAAGTGAATATAAGCAACAAAAAGATATCTGGAGGAGCACCTGGGTAGCTCAGTGGGTTAAACCTCTGCCTTCGGCTCAGGTCATGATCCCAGGGTCCTGGCATCGAGCCCCAAATTGGGCTCTCTGCTCATCAGGGAGCCTGCTTCCCCTTCTCCCTCTGTCTGCCTCTCTGCCTACTTGTGATCCCTCTCTCTCTCTGTCAAACAAATAAATAAAATCTTAAAAAAAAAAAAAAAGATATCTGGAGAGCTAGAGAGGAAGGAATTTGCAGAGTAGAGCAGAGTGAAATTGTATGATTATTCTTGAAAAACTATTAGAAGAACCTATTCTCATGCTGTCATATAGCAGGTTTCTGTTATAACAAAATATTGCTCTATCAAGTCCTATTAGGCATTTTAGCTTCACTTTTCCTACTTCTGATGGTAAATGTAGGATACTGTTTGTTAAAAACCTACAATTTTTTGCATGCCAGTTCACTATTTTCTCTGCAAGCATAAAAAGAGAAACTAATGCTTAAAAAAACCCTATAATTATTATTGTTCTTCTTATTAGACTGGCAAGAAGCAAAACAGCATCTTCTATGAAGCATAAGAAAAATGTGAAATTTTAATATTTTATTTTCAAAAGAAGTAATTTTGGCAAAGATCATTAAACTTTCAAAGGAATCTTTCATTTTAATTCTGAAATTTTCAAACAATGATTTGAATAAAATAAGGAATATTGGGAAATTACAAATTTTATTATTTAAACTTAAAGAATAAAATTTTAGTTTAAATTTTAGTTAAGTTTAGATTCTCTAATCTTGTGTGATCTCAATGTATCCTCACACTTCTAACGAAATATTTTTAGAATCATTTTTTTTATTCCTATATGTTTAAGAAATAAATGTTTAGGGACGCCTGGGTAGCTCAGTTCGTTAAGTGACTGCCTTCAGCCCAGGATTGAGTCCCACATTGGGCTCTCTGCTCAGCTGGGAGTCTGCTTCTCCCTCTGACCCTCTGCCCTCTCATGTTCTCTCTCTCTCTCTCATTCTTTCTCTCTCAAATAAATACATAAAATCTTTAAAAAAAAAAAAAAGAAAGAAATGTTTAATATAAAGTAGTCAAAGAAAGATTATGCAGTATTAATCATGATTATCATTTGATGTATAGGCTTTCATATCTATACTGATATATAAATATTTTTAAAACTGATCAACATGTTTTGATGACTTTATATTTTTTCTCCAGCAAGGAGATTGAAATTATAATTTTGAATCAGTAAATCTTATTCTATTTAAAAGATATGCCAAAATTTATTTAAACCCTCTTTTTAAGAGTGACACGTAGGGTACACCTGGGTGACTCAGTCGGTTAAACATCCAACCCTTGATTTTGGCTCAGGTCATGATCTCAGGGTTTTGAGATCTACCTGCTATGCATGGAGCCTGTTTAAGATTCTCTTCCTCCTTCTTCCTCTGCCCCTCCCTGCCCTCTGTCCCTCTGTAAAATAAAAAATAAAATAATAGAATAAATAAAAATTTAAAAAGAGCAACATAAAGAAGTTATATTCAATATTTGGATATGTAGACAATGTCAATAAGATCATCTTGATATATAAATTATGGTTTAGTTGTTCAAATCTTTATTGCATGCTTCTGGAATTAAATTCCTGGGTTAAAAGGCAGTCCTACTTTGAAAAAAATATATATACATATATATATTTTTTTAAATCTGGGAAAAGTGTGTTGGTTTGCTCTTATACTGACTGTGAATGATTTTGTCCACTCTTTTACCTCTTTTATAATACCAGCTTATTTCAAGTTTAGATTGTGGAAATAGTGTAGACACAGTCCTGAATCCATTATGAATAAGCATGTACACTATGTCCCACAGCCAGAAAACAAAATGAAACAAAACACTTTGCTCTGAGAGATAAACTATAAATAATTGGGTCAGTCCATTTAGTTCTAGGCTCCAAACTCAATAAAATCCCAGGCATTTTCCATAAATTGCTAGTTCTCTAATAAAAAACTCTATCCTTGGGCGCCTGGGTGGCTCAGTGGGTTAAAGCCTCTGCTTTCGGCTCAGGTCATGATCTCAGGGTCCTGGGATCGAGGCCCGCATCGGGCTCT